>JAABOM020108519.1:0-24746 GCA_011800125.2 Solanum clarkiae
CCCTCCCCCCCTCCAACGAATAAAATTTAAATTAAAAATTTTTTTTAAAAAAAATTCAAATTTTGAATTTTTTGAATTTTTACAAAACTCATTTTCTAGTAATACATTATCCTCCATACAAAACAAACCCTATAAGTATTTTTAGAAGGTCAAACACTTTGAGTATCTACAAGTATAAGTACTTATTGAGTAATATGGATACCCATATTTACCAATTGGGTAACTCATTTTTACCCATTTAAAATATGACCCTTAACTCATATTTGATCCATTTTTGTTTAACTCATTTTTGACCGACTTATATTCGACCCGATCCGCTCATTTGCAACTCCTACCCACAATTCTTCTTATTCTATCCACTCCGATTCCACCAAAAATATATAGAGACTTGAGAGATGTGTATTGGTGGGGAGGCATGAAGAGGGACATTGCCAAGTTCGTTTTCGATTGCCATAGGTGTCAACAAGTCAAAGTCAAACATCAAAGGCCGGGTGGCCTAACCCATGACATAGTGATTCCTACTTTGAAGTGGTAGGTGATTAATATGGATTTTGTGGTTGGGTTTCCCAAGATTAGAAAAGGTTTTGATTCCATTTGGGTGGTGATTGATAGGATGACTAAATCGACTCACTTTCTACCAGTTAAAACCACATATGGGGCTGAAGACTATGCAAAGTTGTATATTCGTGAGTTGGTGAGATTGCATGGGTTCCTTTGTCCATATATTTGATCGTGGTTCACAGTTCACTGCACACTTTTGTAGGTCTTTTCAAAGGGATCTTGGTACGACCTTCCACCCTCAAATGGATAGCAAAGCCAAAAGAACAATTCAAACCCTTGAAGATATGCTTAGGGCATGTGTATTAGAGTTGAGGGGTAGTTGGTATGATCATCTTCCTCCTATTGAGTTTGCATACAACAATACCTACTACTTTAGCATCGGTATGGCTTCTTTTGAGGCTCTTTATAGGAGACGTTGTAGATCACCAGTTGGTTGGTTTGAGGTTGGAAAGGTGTCTTTATTGGGCCTGATCTGGTTTTGGGGGCTCTTGAGAAGGTTAGGATGATTAGGGAGAGATTGAAGACAACCCAAAGTCGTCAAAAATCCTATGCCGATATGAGAAGAAGAGGCCTTGAATTCAAAGTGGTGATTGGGTTTATTAGAAAGTTTCCCCAATGAAAGGTGTAGTCCATTTTGGTAAAACAGGAAAGTTAAGTCCATGATATATTGGTCCTTATAAAGTCTTGAAGAGGGTTGGCAAGGTGGCTTACGAGTTGAAGTTGCCTATTGAAATGAATTTGGTTAACCTGGTGTTCCATGTCTCTATATTGAGAAAATGTGTTGGTGATCCTAAAGCTATTGTTCCTTTTGATGTTGTGCGTATTGTTGAGGATAACTTAACTTATGAGGAGGTTCCGGTTCAGATCTTGGATAAACAAGTGAAGAGATTGAGGAACAAGGTGGTGGTATCCGTTAAGGTATTCGGAGAAACCAACAAATTGAAAGTACTACTTGGGAGGCCAAAGTGGACATGCAAAAGTGGTATCCTTATGTTTTCCACTCCACTCAAGCCTAAGGTACCAATTCAAAGTCCCCTATGTGAAATCAAGTCTTATGTTTCAGCCCCTATATCATTCATATGTATTCATGTTTAAGTTGACAAATTTATGATAATTTTGCACTTGTATTGAGATTTTGAAAATAGTGTTTAAATGTAATATTGCATTCTTTTTGGGGCTAATCTATTCTTGATTACTCTCATTTTGTACGTCTCTTTTACATTCGGGGATGAATGTTCTCAAAGGGGAGATATTGAATTGACCGCAAAAAATGCTTTAAAATGTGCCTCGGAATGCTCCAAAATTTTAGATTCCATATGTCTCAAAATTTGTGCATGATATTGAAAATCCGACTTCATATTCTTGTTCAGGGAGTTAAAATTATGGGGGAGGATCTAACCGCAATTTAAGAGCAAACGATTAGCAAATTCAATTTTCATAATTTTCTTATCCAGAATCAATCCGCAACAGCACTGTGACGTGTAACTGTCCTGAAAATGTGTTAATATGACCTTGGATCTATCTGTTTTATTACTACTGATTTCTATCTCGGCCCAAGTCTTTTGGATCTTAGGCCCGAGTGTTCCCAAACGTGTTTTTACCTATACTTAATCATATTTCACCCTCATATCATCCTAATCATTTCCCATTACTCACTCAAACACTCAACTATATTATCACTCCAAAATTCAATTCTCAAAACCCTCATCCAAATCTAAGAATTTCCTTCAAGCTTCAAGCCTCCATTTTCAATCTTCATCAAGAGCTTCTTCAAAGCTAAGGTATGTGGTTTTAGCCATTGATTCCTTTCATCCATGGTGCCCTAATCTCTTTTTTACTCAATTTGCATGATTTAAAGTTGATTTTACAAATGGATTTACTATTCTGAACATGTCTATGAACTATGTTAAAGCTGGGTAAAGTGTGACCGTTTTTCTATGTTTTGAGCTATAAATCTTGGATCTAATGTAAGATTTGATGAGGGGTTTTGATGTATATCGCTTGGGGATGTTGAAAGGTTTTGATTGAGGATTTTACATGGGATTTTCTTGGAAGATTTTATCTCTAAATTACATGATTTTACACTATATTTTCATACCCTCTAAGTGCTTATTAAAATTTCTGGTTATGGTTTCTTGAGGAATCGAAGGTCCAAAGCATGAGATATGATATGATTGATGTTATGATGAAGAAATGAGCTTATATATATGATAAATTCTATATAAAGTGTTTCATTGGACCATTCCCAATCTAGGGTTCTAGGAATCCAGATAACCGAGATGGGAGTTTGTACTCATCAACCGAAGGAAGGGTTTGTACTTCTCCAACTAGTGATGTGGTTGCATCATCACTAACCGAGTTGGGGGTTTGTATTCATCAACCGAGTGAAGGGTTAGCACTTCACCACCTAGGTGTTGGGGTAGCATCATCACCAACCGATTGAAGAGTTAGTACTCCAGCACCTAAGTGATGGGGTAGCATCATCACTAACCTACCAAGGGGTTTGTACATTGGAAATCTAGCTTGGTATATTCTACACATATGACATCTTATGTGAGCATGAGTTATTAAGCATGTTTTGCTTTAGTATTGAGTATGTATGTCATATTATTATGTGATGTCTATTGCTTATTGCTATACATTTAGATGATGATGCTTATCTCTTGTTGCATTGCGTCCTATATACTTAATACATTTAAACATAATAACATATACTCTTGCCTAGATGATATCACCATCTAGGAACCGAGGCCGAAGTTGATCATCCTCCTCCACATGGCTAGTTCGGTGATACTCATGCTAGTAGCTAAGTCCTCCATTTCAGGGACCTTAGTCAATGTTCTCTTGTTATGTATTGAGATATTCTTCTTTATGCTCTATTTTTACTATGAGGGTGAACCCGATTGCTTTGTCTTGGCCCCCACTCTTATCTATATATTAGAGGTGCTTGTTGGACATATTATGTATCTATGATATGTGTTTTGACTCTTGTCTCTTGGTCATGATGTTACACAAGCTATCCCCTTGTCCCTTTACCCCTATTCTTACTCTTTTATGTCTCTTACATTCTTCCGTGACCAATGATGTATAATGACAAGTTAAGAGTCTTTTTTTGGGTTCTTCAGGTTCCCTATTTGCCATGTCACGTCTAACCCCTAGGCTTGGGTCATGACAAACTTGGTATTAGAGCACTAGCTTGATAGATCCTCGGAGTCTAACACACCACATCAATTTAGAATCCTATTCATGATTGTGAAGCGCTCCATGACTACAAATAGGAGGCTATGAGACATTCTAGGAAATGTTTCCAAACACTAGAGGAAAAGACGAGCCTAAACTCCTGAGGAACAATCTACTAATAGTGAGCTCTGGGATGCTCTCACTATGTTTGCCCAAGCGGTGGCCAACCAAATCAATCTGGGGCCCAAGTCACTCATACTATTACTCCGGGAGCTACGGTAAGGGACTTCATGAGGATGAATCATTTGGTTTTCTATGGGTCAAAGGTGGATGAAGATCCACAAAAATTCAGTGATTAGATCAACAAAATTTTGAATATCATGGGTATTAGGTTGAATGAAAACGCGGAGTTAGTGGCATACCAACTCAAAGGTGTAGCTCAAATTTTGTATGATCAATGGAAGGGGGAGAAGGGAAATGGTTATGTGATACTTTGGGATAAGTTCAAATTAGATTTCCTTAATCGATTTTTCCCTCTTGAGCTTAGGGAAGCAAAGTTGATAGAGTTTATGAACTTGAAACAAGGTGTTATGAGTGTGAGGGAGTATGCCCTAAAGTTTAATCAACTTTCAAAGTATGCTCCTCATTTGGTGCCTGATCCTAGATCTCGGATGAAAAATTTTATGATGGGGGCCTCTGACTTGGTGAGTGAAGAATGTTGGTCTGCCATGCTAATTAGTGACATGGATTTGTCTTGGTTGATGATCTATGTCGAGCAAATAGAGAAGGAGAAATTGAGGAAGAGAAGGGGGCATGAGGCCAAGAGGGCCCAGTTTGAGGGTAAATTTCAAGAGGTACTAGCTTTCCTCAAGGCCAAGGGACTTCTCATGCAACTAAAATGGGGTTTGCCAATGACTTCCCTAGGCGTGAAGGTATTGGTGGTGTGGCTCCTATGGATGTGTGCCCTAGATGTGGGAAGAATCATAATAGCTTGTGTTTGAAAGGTTCTAATGCATGCTTTGGTTGTGGGGAGCTTGATCACAAGAAGATAGATTGTCCAAGAAACTGTGGAAAATGCGGTTCCATGTGGTAGAGGTAGTCCTCAAGGTGGTTCCCCAAGATCGGCTACTTTTGGCGAGACCTTTTTACAACTCGTAGTGTCTTCTATGAGTTGTAATTGGTGTCTTGTAATTAGCCTTTTAGATATTAGACTTCACCTTCCATGAAACATCTTCACAACTTATAAACTTATTTACGAATTGTTTTGACCTCTAGTAGACTTCAACTACTTCAACCGGTCCTTCATCGGGAATCTTCACGAAACTCATTGATATGACTCGCAGAATTCTATATGACTGATATTGAGGTTCATAGTTGAACTTCAATCTCATCTTTCACTAGAATTTGTCACAAAACTGCCTCTATGACCCGTAGACTACTCTATCACTTGTAGGGGGTCTTGTAAATCACCAAGAATCAGTAAACTCTGCAATTTTTCCCAAAGTCATGCTGACCTGGTTTCCTTTAAAACTACTCATAAAAACACATAAAAAATCATAAATGTCGCATTGGGAACACATAAAATCCTAAAATTTAGGAATTAAAAGTGTTGTATTTTGCCAGTACATCAACAACTTGCAAAAATGTAGCAAGTGGTGAGCATCAAAAATAAGGTACTCAGCAAAATAGAACTAACATAAAGTAAAGCAACGAAGAATACAAGTAACTCCTTACATCACAACCACAATCTGCTGAACTACAATCCTGCAGTCAGCAACGTCGCAACACAATATACTATACATTTCACAACATATACAGTTATACTCATCACCTTATACAATATCTCAATACACACGTATATAAGTAGATTCAACCCTTACTCAAAATTAAGTATACAACAAGAATACAATCTCATAACCATTATACACTGAATATTAATCAGATATGATATGAGATAGAGTGGATTCCATGGAAGTTGAATAATGTGATGCAATGTAAAATAGTTGTGATGTATGACTGTCCTATGATACATATCCTCTAACAAGATGACTCCCTCAGTTGAAACCCATGGAGGCTACACATGGACTATGTATCCATGAACATTGTTGGCAAAGACCTCAGCTTATACTCACCCAGCCAGAAGAGACCTCTCAAACTCCCAAAAAGGACATTGGACCGTCAATATATTACCTCGGCTCCGCTGGTAGAGACCTTTGGTTGCAAATCCATATGTTACCTTACTCACGTCTCTGTCGTAGCCATCACAAATATCAATGCACAAATAGCAATTGATGTAATGTGCATGATCACAATTATATCACTGTATCAATCATAATGATAATGTATCAATATCATTAGTATCTCAAAATCATCAGTGTCTCAATACAATCACACAGTATTAACCATATCACAGTAAAATCACCATCTTGCTATTGATATCAAATGACTCATAAGATCACATATATTACGAATCCATAATTAATTAGTAAGTTAATATATCACAATATAAACAATTATTCAATTCAAAATATCATGATCAAGCCCATAAAGATACAAATTTTCCCCTAAAGTACTCAATTCCACACACATACGAGCCTTTGAGGTTCATTCATACTTAATAAAAGTTTAAAATTCCGCTTGCCTTAAATGTCAAATTTGCTGCTTTTCCCCATCTATTGTACTCCTAATCACTACAATCTATTCAAATATGGCATCACAATCACATAAAGAATCTAAAGACACTATAATAAACCAATTTGGAGAGAAAGAGTAAAATGGTCAAAAATTCCATTGAAATGACCCCAACAAGTGCCCGAAAATGTGCCTCGAAAGTGCCCAGAATCGTAATTTTCATATTTCTAAAAATCCATTAGTTATTTAGAAAATCCAACTTCATATTCTTGTTTAGTAGGTCAAATGGAGTGGGAAATGGGTCTAACCAAAATTTTAGAGCAATCGTATAAAAATCCAAAAATCACAAAAACATGATTTAGGAGGTCAACTTTGAAGGGGCATATCTCTTAGCACACATAAAACTGGGTGGTCCACGACCTCTAAAACTAAAATTGTTTTAATTAACTTTCCAATGCACTTGGTTTCACTTCATTTCGAATTTTGATGAAGGAGTTACGCCCATTTTCGTGGAACTCATTTGTGTAGAAAATGCAATTCCAGTGAGCAGTCCGTTTCGGTCCTATTTTCTCTTGACTTCAGTCCAAGACTTTTAAGTCTTGGACCTAAGGGATCCCACACTTGAAAATACATATACTTAGCCTTATTTCACCCTAATTTCATCCTAAACATTCCCTAATACTCACCAAAACACAACCAAATATTTACTCCCAAACTCAAGTCCCAAATCTCAAGATCAATCCTAAGGATTTCATCAAGGGTTCCATTCAAGATTGAAGCCTCTATTAAAGTCTTCTTGAATAACTTCTTGAAGGTCAAGGTATGTGCTGTTGAACTATTGGATCCTTTCATCCATGGTGCCTAAGCCTGCTTTTTTACTAATATTGCATGATTTAAAGTTGATTTTACATGTGGGTCTTGTGTATTGAGAAATTTACTACATTGTGATTTTAGTTCATAAAAGTATGGTAGTTTTAGCATGTTTTCAACTCTAAGTCTTAGATCTAATGTTGGATTTGATGAGGGGTTTTGATATGAATATCTTAGGGGTATTACAAGGTGTTGATTGATGGTTTCACAACAAATTTGCTTGCATGAGTTCATCTATAAATTCCATGGTCTTTTACCCTCATTACACACACCCCAAGTGTTTGATAAATTGTCTGGTTATGATTTATTGAGTAATTGAAAGTCCAAAGCATGAGATACGATTTGAATAACTGTACGATGATGAAACAAGATTATGTATATAATGAATCCTATATAAAGTGTTACACTAGGGTGATGGGTGCTATCATCACTAATATGGATTAGGGGTTTGTACCTCATACACTAGGGTGATGTATGCTATCATCACTAACCTACCAAGAAGTCTGTACTTTGGAAATCTAACACACTAGTGTGATGGGTGCTATCATCACTAACCTTGATGAAGGGTTTGTATATCACACACTAGGGTGATGGATGCTGTCATTACTAACCTACCAAGGGCTTTGTACTTTGGAAATCTAGAATATTAGGGTGATGGGTGCTATCATCACTAACCTTGATGAGGGGATTGTACATCACACACTAGGGTGATGCGTGTTATCATCACTAACCTACCGAGGGATTTGTACTTTGGAAATCGAGCTTGGTATCTTCTACACATATGATATCCTATATGAGCATGCATTACTTAAGCATGTTTTACTTATGTATTGATCATACATGTCATATTGTTATATATTATGCCTATTGCCTATTATTATGCATTTTTGATTATGATGCCTATCTCTTATTGCATTGCATCCCACATACCTAGTACATTCAAATGTACTAATACATACTCTTGCATACATTATATCACTACGTAAGAATTGGTGCCCAAGTTGATCATCCTCCTCTTCCACGTAGTTAGATCGGTTCTACTCAAAGATATTTGATGAGTCCTCTACTTCGGAGACCTTAGTCTATGTTGCTCTTATCTTTGTACTGATACATCTTTCTTATGTTCTATTTTGACTATAAGGGTGAGCCCAGTTGCTTTATCTTGGCCCTCACTCTTATCTATGCATAGGGGTGTTGTTGGACATATTATGCATCTATGTTATGAGCGGTGACTTTTGTGTTTAGGTATTTATGTTATGAAAGTTTCTCCTTAGTCCCTTACCCTCATATTCTAAACTTCTACATTTTACTTAAGTATTTAACTCTTTCCCCTTGGTCCCAATTTTACTTGTTTATGTTTCTTATGTTGATTTATCTTGCTTCAGCGACCAAGGATGAGTAATGATACGCTAAGAGGCTTGTTTGGGGTTCCTTCCAGTTCTCCATTCATCGTGTCACGTCTAGACCCAATTTTGAGTCGTGACAAAATTTGTATCAGAGCACTAGGTTGTTAGATCCTCGGAGTCCAATACACCATGTCAATTAGAGTCTTATTCATAGTTTTGTTGTGCACCACAACTATTAGTAGGAGGCTTTGAGGCTTTTTAGAAATGTTTCCCCTCTTCATGTTCTAAGTCGTGCTATAGAGTCATGGTAAGAATGTTTTCCCCTAATGATTATTTTTTTCTATGCTAGATCATTCTTGAAACTCGAGGAAGAAGGGCCCAAACTCCTGAGGAGCAACCTACCAATGGCGAACTCCGACATACTTTTACTATTCTTGCCCAAGTTGTGGCCAACCAAATCAATCAAGGGGCCTAAGCCCCTTATGCTACTACCCCGGGAGCTAGGGTAAGGGATTTCATGAGGATGAATCCTTCGGTATTTCATGGGTCAAAGGTGGATGAAGATCCACAAGAGTTTATTGATGAGGTCTACAAAATCTTGAGTATTATGTGTGTTGTGCCAAATGAGAAGGCAGAGTTGGCACCTACCAATTCAAAGGAGTAGCTCAAATATGGTATGATCAATGGAAAGGGGAGAAGGGGAATGGTTATGTGGTGCTTTGGGAGGAGTTCAAATTGGCTTTCCTTAATCAGTTCTTCCCTCTTGAGCTTAAGGAAGCTAAGTTGGTAGAATTCATGAATTTGAGGCAAGGTTCTATGAGTATGAAGGAGTATGCCCTCAAGTTCAATAACCTTTCAAAGTATGCTCCTCACTTGGTGGCCGATCCTAGATCTACGATGAATAAGTTTGTAAATGGGGTTCTCCGACTCGGTGAGTGAAGAATTTCGATCTACTTTGCTAATTAGTGACATAGATTTGTCTCAGTTGATGACAAATGCTGAGTAAATGGAGGATAAGAATTGAGGAAGAGAAGGGTTCATGAGGCCAAGAGGGCCCGTTTTGTGGGTAAGTTCTAAAAGGGTGCTAGATCTCATCAAGGTCAAGGGCCTTCTCATGCTACTGATAAGGGGTTTGCCAATGACCTTCCTAGGCCTCAAAATGTTGGCAGTGTGGCTCCTAAAAGTGTGTGTCCTGATTGTGGACGGGGTCATAGGGGCCCATGTTTGAAGGGTTCTAAGGCATGCTTCGAATATAGGGAGCTTGGTTACAAAAAGGAAGATTGTCCTCTTAGGCACAAAGAGGGTAGAGATGATGAGGTTGATTGAGGGGATGCTCTAAGGCATAATCGATTCTATACTCTTCAAAGGAGGCAAGAAGAAGATGAGGCGCCCATTGTTTCCACTGGTATGTTGAAGTTTCCTTGACTTAGACATGTGTGCATTGTTAGGACCGGCGTACCATTGTTTCTTTCTTTATTCTTTTTGGTTGCTAGTGGGCTTCTCTTGTGTCTCAAGGTTCTATGTGAACCTTTAGTGGCTTCCCTCTTGTAGAATATATGATGGCTAGAAAGTACATATGTTTTGATCCGTGTTCATCTTGCATTAATTTTTGCCTTGTGACTTGTTTGAGTTGGTGTGGTGGATTGTGGTGTTATACTTGGGATGAAATAGTTGCATGCATGTTGTGTCTTCATGGAGATTGGTCAATTTATGCATTGTCTATGTTTATGGGTCTCTAGAATAGGGTCTTAAAACCCTTACTTGATATGTTGGTGGTGGTCTCTAGTGATGAGGCATTGATTTGTTTAAGAGCTTGTGAATCATTTAAGGGTAGTGTTGCAAGTCTTGGAGGGTGAGAAGTTGTTTGCTAAATATGCTCAGTTTGCATTATGGTAGCAAGAAGGTGCTATCATCACTAACCTTGATAAGGGTTTTGTACTACACACACTAGGTGATGGGTGCTATCATCACTAACCTTGATGAGGGGTTTGTACCTCACACACTAGGGTGATAGATGCTATCATCACTAACCTACCAATGGGTTTGTACTTTGGAAATCTAGCACACTAGAGTGATGGGTGCTATTATCACTAACCTTGATGAGGGGTTTATACCTCACACTAGGGTGATGGGTGCTATCATTACTAACCTACGAAGGGGTTTGTACATTGAAAATCTAGCACACTGGAGTGATAAGTGTTATAATCACTAACCTTGATGAGGAGTTTGTACCTCACACACTAGGCTGATGGGTGCTATCATCACTAACCTACCAAGGAGTTTGCACTTTGGAAATCTAGCTTGGTATCTTCTACACAAATGATATGCTATATGAGCATGAGTTACTTAAGCATATTTTACTTATGCATTGATCAAACATGTGATATTGCTATATATTATGCCTATTTCCTATTGTTATGCATTTTGGATGATGCTTAGCCCTTGTTGCATTGCATCCTACATATTTAGTATATTCAAACATATTAAAGCACATTCTTGCCTACATGATATCACCATGTAGGAACCGGTGCCCGAGTTGATCATCCTCCTCCTCCAAATGGCTAGATCGGTTCAACTCAAAGCTACTCGGTGAGTCGTCCACTTCGGGGACCTTAGTCTATGTTGCTCTTATCATTATATTAAGACATTTTCTTATGTTCTATTTTGACTATTAGAGTGAACCCAGTTGCTTTGTCTCGGCCCTCGCTCTTATCTATGCATAAATGTGTTGTTGGACAGATTATGTATATATGTTATGAGCCTTGACTTTTATCTTTGGGCATTGATGTTATGCAAGTTTTCCCTTAGTCCCTTACCCTCATTTTCTAAACTTCTACATGTTACTTAAGTATTTAATTCTTTCCCTTTAGTCCCAATTTCCCTATTTTGTGTTTATTACGTTATTTTATCTTGCTCCAGTGACCAAGGATGTGTAATGACATGGTAAGAGGCTTGTTTAGGGTTCCTTCCGGTTCCCCATTGTCCGTGTCACCTCTAGGCCCTATTTTTGGTCATGACATCAACGTCGAAAAACATAGTCGAAATCTGAAAATTAATACATGAAAATATTGCCAAGATGATAAGAAGTTGAACGGTGAAAATAGTTTTAAAAATGCAGCTAAGATGAGCGAGAAATCAACAAGTAAACTTTCGAAATAAAAGTCTGAGAAATCCCCCATTTGCACCATTAAAATCCCCAAATTAGAGGTTATGATTACCAATTAATCAATGTAAATCAATGAAACATGTTAGAAAAAATAGTTACCCAATAAAATTATCTTGAAAAACCTCAAAACTCCACTTTAAAATGAAGCTTAGAGAGTTGAAAACGGTGGAAAAGGGTTAAGTCACGTCTTTTAAAAGGCAACACTATCCAGGAATTTAATATACTCCGAGATCACGCAGCCATATCCACAAGTGCGGAAACATAGGAGGCCCAATACTCCACAAACGCAAGACCTAGCTCCAAAAACATGGAGGTAAACTGTCCTCACACTCCGCAAATACGGAGGGGTCCTTGCAAACATGGAGGGGTCAACGCGAATGAGGAGAGGGTGTTTACAGCACCAGAAACAGTTATTCCCTAGCAACACTTAAACATTCAAAAATAGAAACTTGACCCTCGGGAATTCATTTGGAGCCTATAAACACACAGAAAACATAAAATCCCACAAAAAATGATGAACCGAACTCAATGGAACTGTAAGAATTTGAATTTGGAACTCCCGCGGTCTCGAATCCGAGAAAGATTATTTAAAATACATTCGGACCCAAAAACAGAAAATATTCTCATAAGCTCTAAAAATCACAATGAAGCCATTTCTTGTGTTAATTTCACCACCCAAAACCATTGGAATTGACGAAAATTCTGATACGATCACCCGAACTGCGAATGTTGACCTAAGTCAAATCTATGATCCATAATGAATTAAATTGCAACTTTAGGCCTATAATATCTTTTTAGTTCCAAATTCAGTTCTGCAAGTTCTCCTCGACCAGATTTGACATTTCAGAGCTAATGGAATTGGAAAAATTGGATTTCGACACACAAAACTCAAAATAACCTCTAAACACAAAATTTCAAATTTTAAGTTTTTTAAAACTCTTTCTTTTGAAAAACTCCATGTTTTTAAAAGAATTACAAAAAATGACTTTTAGACTTATCTAAAAATAATTCAATGCAACTTTTGTTAAGGGCAAATAGTAATTTGGTCAAAAATTACTAGAAATGACCTTCTAGGTCATTACATCATCTACTATTAAAAACACTTTTTGTCCTCTAATATGTGATAAGGGACATATTTGATGGCTCAAATAACTGAGGGTATCGGGCACGCTTATTTGACTCTATCTCCCATGTATCCTTACACTCAGGCCTATGGCTTCATTGTACCCTTACTAAAGAGATCTCATTATTCCTCAACTTCCTCACCTGCCTGTCCAAAATGGCCACCGACTGCTCCTCATAAGTCAAACTAGGGCTCTACTCAACTAAATCCTTAGAAATCACATGAGACTCGTAAGGAATGTAATGTCACAACATTGAAACATAGAATACAGGATGGGCTGAAGATAAGTTGCACGGCAAGGAAAGTCTCTAAGCCACCTCCCCCACTCTATCAAGAATATCAAAAGTACCAATAAACCTTGAAATAAGCTTGCCCTTCTTCCGGAATCTCATAACACCCTTCATAGTTGAAATCTACAACCAAGCCATATCACCAATCATGAACTCAAAAGATCCAACCCGCCTATTAGCCTAGCTCTTTTGGCTCCTCTAGGTTATCAGCAATCTTCTCTAAATCAACTATGCTTGCTTATGATCATCTCTTAACATATACCAGCCTATCGGTGATCTACATCTCTTGCCATATAAGGCCTCAAAAGGAGCCATCTGATTTCTAGAATAATAACTGTTGTTGTATGCAAACTATACTAAGACCAAACGTTGGTCCCATCTAGCCCCAAAAACAATAACACCGACTTAAAGCATATTCTCTAATACCTGGATGATTCTCTTGAACTGACTGTTGGTTTGAAGGTGAAAAGTTATACTCAAAATCAAACGAGTACCAAACGCATGATGAAATGCCCTCCAAAAATGTGAAGTAAACAACTAGCCTCGATCTAACACAATGTATACCGGGACCCCACGAACTCTAACTATTTGACTAATATAAAGTTGGGCCAGTCTTTCAGCGGTATACTTCTTTTTGACTGGAATGAAGTGGGCAGACTTAGTTAATTGATCCACCACTACCCAAATAGAATCAAAACCGCCAATAGTAGGAGGTAATCCAACAACAAAGTCCATGGCAATGCATTCCCATTCCCACTTAAAAATAGGCATCCTCTGATGCTCTCCAGGCCTCAAGTGCTCCCACTTGACCTGCTGACATGTTAAGCACTTGGCTACAAACTCTATCATATCTATCTTCATACCGGACCACCAATAATGTGAGTCATATCATGGTAAATCTTCGCTGACCCTAGATGAATAGAATATCTAGCATAATGAGCCTCCTCAAGTATCAACCTGATCAAATCACCCACTTTAGGTACAATGATACGACTGCAAATCCTCAAGACACCAGCGAAATCATGCAATGCATCTCTAGATTCACCTCTATCACTTCATCCCAAATAATACATTACTAGTCATCCTCAAACTGTCACTCATGAATCTGATCCATCAACAATGAGTAGACCTTAATATTAGCAAGCACTCCACACTGCTCTGAAATATTTAACCTCACCAATCCATTAGACAATCTCCAAACAACTTTAGCTAATGGTCGCTCCCCAACCTGAATAGTTGCTAAACTCCCTATGTTGGAGGTCTTCCTACTCAATGTATCGGCCATCACATTGTCCTTGTCGAGATGATAGAGAATTGTCAAGTCATAATCTTTTAGAAACTCAATCCACCTTCTTTGACTAAGATTTAAATCCCACTTACTAAAGATATACTATAGGCTGCAATGTTCATTAAAGGATCTCGTAATCGACTCCATGTAGATAGTGATGCGATAACTTCAATACAAATACAATCGCAGCCAGCTCCAAGTTATGAGTCGGGTAGTTCTTCCCATGGGCCCTCAACTATCTAGAAGTATGAGCAGTAACGTCCCCTTTCTACATCGACACACCACTTAGCCCCACTCCTAAAACATCATAATAAATAGTGAAACTAACACCCTCTTTTGGCAATGTCACAATAGGAATTGTAGTCAACAATAACTTGAGCTTTTGAAAGCTCTCCTCACACTCATTGGACCAATAAAATACCATATTCTTTTGAGTAAGTCTAGTCAGTGGTGTTGTAACAACGGAGAAACCCTCAATGAAACGGTGATAATAACTAGCCAAATCCATAAAACTACAAATCTCTATAGTTAAAGTAGGCCTTGTCCAACTTCGAATGGCCTCAATCTTCGGTAGGATAACTCTAATCCCTCCTTGTATACCACATGCCCCAGGAATGCCAATAAACTTAACCAAAACTCACATTAACTTTCCATATAGCTTCTCCTCCCTGAGCCTCTAGAGTATAATCTTAAAATGCCACACGTGGTCCTCCTTGATCTTTGAATTGACGAAGATATCATTGATGCACACAATTACGAATAAATTTAGATACGACCGGAACACCTAATTCATCAACTCCATAAATATTGGAGGGGTATTAGTCAAACCAAAGGACATAACAAGGAACTCATCATGGCCATACCTAGTCCGAAAAGCTTTCTTAGGTATATCTAATAGTCAAATCTGAAGTTGATGATACTCAAACTTTAAGCCAATCTTAGAAAATAGAGTGGCTCCCTGAAGCTGATCAAATAAGTCATCTATACGGGGATGCGAGTACTAGTTCTTGATAGTCACCTTCTTCAACTGTCTATAACAATATATATCCCCATGGATCGGTCCTTCTTCTTTATAAACTGGACTAGGGCACCTCATAGTGAAGCACTATGGCAAATAAGGCCCTTGCTCAATAGTTCTAGTGTTGCCACTTGAGCTCCTTCAACTCAGCTAGAACCATCTAACAAGGAGTGATAGAAATGATCTTAGTGCGCAGCTCAAGATCAATAGAAAGTCTATGTCCCAATCCGGAGGAACTCTTTATAAATTAGTTAGAAACACATCCGAGAACTCGCAAACCATTAGAATAGACATCGTAGAAGGTGACTCAGCAATTGTGTCACAAATAAAAGCCATGGAAGCCAAACACCCTCGACAAATCAACTTTTCGACTTGAATATAAGATATCACCCTACTAGGATAGGAATCCTTCGAACCAATCCACTCAATCCTCAATTGACCTTGCATGGCTGTGGTAATTGTCTTGGCATAACAATCACGAATAGCACGATATAGAGATGGCCAATCCATATCCACAATAATATCAAAATCTACCATATCCAATATAATGAGATCTATCCAAGTCTCATAGCACGCCAAAATAACAAATAGGATTGGTACACCCGATCCACTAATATAGGCTCTCCTACTGGGGTCGAAACATGAACAAACATAGACAAGAAATAACAAGGCAACTCAAACCCCAAGGAGAAATCAGCAGACACATAAATATGTGGAGCCAAGATCAAATAACACAGATGCAAGGCAATAGCAAATCGGAACAATACCTATAATCACAATATTAGAGGACACAGTGTTGAGACTAAATGGGAAGGCATAGCAATGGCAATCTCGATCTCCACTCGTAGAAGCTAACCCTTACCACCTCAATAAGTAGGAATATCACCTTCTCCTTTACCACCAATACGTCTACCTCTATTAGTTTGACCTCTACCTTGGCCCTTAGTATGTGGGACTGATCTCTAGATGGTGGTGCTAGATCTTATACTAGTGCCATGGAGTATGATTGGTGGGATCTACAATGAGTCTGTCGGGTGCACTGGCAAATCATATGATCAGGAAATCCAACCAAAAGAAAGATCAAGGGGTTTTCCATGGCTATGAAGTAGGAGGGATGTTGTAATCTCCCCGGCCTGTGGGCCTCTATTGAGAACCAAATAAACTCTAGCCAGAACTATAGGAGTCATGGGGATCTTGTCCTTCCTCAGAAGATGGAAAACCTAGATGAACCCCGTAATGCAAAAATGAACTACCTCCTTTAATCATACCTTTGGCCTCTGATAAGGCCCTCTGATCGTACGTCTGCCCCTTGATGAGGCACCTGAGTACTGTCCCAATATGTGGACCCTTTTGGGGTCCCCAAAATTCTCTCGCTACATCATTCTACCTCTTTGGAAAGACTGACTACTAATTGGAAAGAAGCTTCATCTCTATATATCCAGAATATAGACTACCTGATAGGAAAAACCATCCCTCTCACAAACCAACAAACTTTTTCCACCTCGGTCGGAAGTATAATTGTAGCATAACATGCGAACTAGCAAAGGTTGATCTCATATACTAAAATAATCATAGTTCCATGTCTCAAACTCTCAAATATTAATAGAGTCTCCTCGCAAACACTCTGGCACAAATTGATCATATAAGGAATCTAAATATGTGTCCCAAGTCATTTGAGGAGACCCAATTGGAAGGGATCTTGTATAAGTCCTCCACCACTCTTTAGTTGGTGGAGCTGAAGGGTGACATATCTCATAGCATGTGCCTCTTCTAGTCCCATGGAATCCATTAACTCTCTACAAGTCATCAAGAACTCATGAGCAGCCCCAGTCTTCTCATCCTGAAATCAAGGTGGGTCCATCTTCCAGAATCTCTCATACCTTTGCTGCTCATCATCAATGAAGGCAACTATTAGTGGAACCTCAACAATCGGAGCTGCTACAGGCCGCTTTACTAGAGTATAGCCTAGGCGGGCCTGCTGCTACTCTTGAGGCCGCACACTTACCCGAGTCATTGAAGTACCTAGGCTACCTTCCTATCCCAAAGTCTCCAACATACCCGCGACTCTCTAAAGCGTATCATAGAGTAGTGGTGTTGCAACAAACTCATGTGGAACTTGCTCCTATCTAAGCTCTATAGCAGGCTTGGGGGAGATACCCCGTTAATAATCTCTCACCGGAATGACCACTCAGCCCCAGCCTCTAGCTCATCCTTGCGCATGACCCCTACTAATAGTCGGGGTCTTGATAGTAACATCAAGGGTCGCCTCCCCACATTCGGTAGTAGAAGTTGCTCAAGTATTCACCATCTGGCAAAAGGACGCATGAAACTCAACACTTATACCAAATCCACACACAAATTGATTAGAATGAACTGAAAGAGAGTTTCCTAACAGTGTTCATAGGCTCTCAAGTATAAGTAACAATCATGTCCACACCGATCCTCAAGACTCTACTATACTACGCTTATACACATGTGATATCTTCAAACCTGAGGCTCTGTACCAAAATTTCATAACTCAAAATTCGGATGTGATTTCACTTACCTAATCCACCAAGGCGAGTCAGCCAAAAACTCAATGACATAAAAAAATGACAAAAGCGGAAGATAGCAAAGTAATAAAATAAATAGAAAAAATACAACCATCCAAAAACATGTGTCTCATGTACAAGCCTTTATGTATAGAACACTTAACTGCAATACAAATCATAATGTCTAGTCCTCGATTAGAACCAAAATATAATAGTAGAGTCTTCGAAGGCCTACTAAGGGAATAAGCAACTATCTCTTGACAGATCCAAGGCTCAATTCAAAGATAATTAGAAGCTAGAAAGGTGGACCAGGCTCACAACCTACTAAAATATAGCTAGGAGTGAGCACCAAACAATAGCATACTTAGCAAAATGGAACTAACCCAAATTAAAGTAATGAAGAACACAAGTAACTCCTTACATCCCAACCACAATTCATGAAACTATAACCCTGTACTCAGAAAAGTCCAAGAACAATATAATATATATTGCATAATAGATACATTTTATACTCATCACCTAGGATAATATCTCAATGCAAAAGTACATAAGTAGATTCAACACTTAATCAAAATCAGGGATACAATAAGTATACAATCTCAATAAGTTGTATGCACTAAATATCAGTCAAACATGACATGAGATGGAGTGGAATGCATAAATTGGAAAAAATGTGATACAATGTCATATATTTGTAATGTATATCTTTCCTATGATACATATTCACTTATTAGATGACCGCCTTAGTCGGAATGCATGGGGACCACACATAGACTATATATCCATGAACATCATTGGCAATGACCTTGATAATGCTCACCCATCCAAAAGAGACCTTGGATCTTCTTGGAATGACCACAGATCACCAGCATATTACCTCGGCTCGACCAATAGAGACCTCGGAGACCAATCTACATGTTACCTTACAATTCGATTGTAGTCATCATAAGTATCAATGCACAAATAATAATAGATAAGATGTGTATGATCATAAGTATCAATATCATAATGATCTCAATGTATCAATATCATTAGTAACTCAATATCATCGGTGCCTTAAAGTCACTACATTCTTACTATATCAATCATATTACAATATATGCACCATCTCACTATAGATAGAAAATGATTCATAATATCACACATATTACGAATCAACAATTAATCAGTAATTCGATATATCACTGTATGAAAAATTATTCAATCTGAAATATCATGATCAAGCCTACGAAGATAGAATTGTACCCCAAAGTACACAATTTCATACACATAGGAGCATACAAGGTTCATTCATACTTAACAAAAGGTTAGAAGTCCACTTGCCTTAACTAAAGTCCCATATCAAGTCAAATTTGCTGCTTTCCCCTTCTACAATACGCCAAATTACAACAATCTATTCAAATATGGCATCACAAGCATACAACGAATCTAGTGACACTAAAATAAATTAATTAGGAGAGAAAGTGTAAAATGACAAAAAAAATTTCATGTCAAAAATGTAGTCGGAATTTGAAAATTAAAGTATGAACATTTTCCTAAGGTGATAAGGAGTTCAACAGTGAAAACGGTTTCAAAAATAGAAGTATAATGAGGGAGCAATCAATAATTAAAATTTGAAAATCATAGTTCGAGAAAACCCTAATTTACACCATTAAAATCCTAAAATTAGAGGATTAGAGAGGGGGGGTGGGGCGAGAGAGAGAGAGCGCAAATGAATTGTTTTAAAATATTTAAAATTGTGGTATAAATGTTTATCATGAAAAAGCCCTTTCATCATATCCATTGTTGTGTTATAATAAGAATAAATAGTTAAATTATTAGAAATAAGTGACGAGTTTTCTTTGACATTGGTTATCATATACACCAAGTATAAGTAAATGGTAGAAAATAACAAAATTTCTACTGAAATCTTGTTTTGAAGGTGTAACATAGATGAACAAAATACTATTTTCTTTTAAATCTGATGTCAAAATGTTGATTTGAATCATGATATGTAATTGCATATCAAAACTCAGGGTTATTACTATTATAGTGGAGTGCTATGTCCATAAGCGGAGATAGATTTAAAGTTTTATAAGTTTAAGATATTAGTTTTATTAAGTTATTTGCTTTTAAACTTATTTGATTAATTTTTAAGATAATTATACTTTTGAATCAAATTTATTGGATTTGGCCAAATGTGTTCATTGTAATCTAGCTCCCCCTCCATAGTAACAGTAGTGAATCTAAGAACTTAACTTATGGGTTCAATAGTAAAAAGTGTATGAATAACACTTCCTTTAAGTAGGAGACATTTAATATGCTTTACATATTAGGTAATAAGTATTTTACCTTTTTTTTCAAGTAAATAATCGATGCAGTAGATGATATTTTTGACCATGTATATATGGAAGCTTGACTCTATAAGTCTATGCTCCAAAAATTACATGATTCATGTGAACCCAAAATCACATAATTATATATGACATTAAGTAGTTGTTCATCTTTGAATTTTTTTCTATGTGCTCAAATAATTATCATGAGTGAACATATAGAAACAAGCTACTTTAAAATTTAAATATAATTGTATCTAGATAAACTAACATAAAAGCTAAGAAAATCTCTTATGAATATTTTATTAAAAGAGAGCAAAGAAAGGTAAAAAGCAAACTAAATCCTTATAACAATCTAATCACATTTTAGGTAAATTATTAGTTAACGATTCACTCAATATCTTTTCTTTTCTAAATTTAGAGCTAAAAAAAACTTCAAGTATATACACACACATGAAAAGTCAAAAAAGTCCTTATAATAGTGTAATCACATTTTAGATAAATATTTGGTCAAAGATTCAGTTAATTTTTTTCCTTCTAAAATTAGCACTAAACAACACTTCAAATATATATACACACACATGAAAAGTCAAATATGCCTTTATAATAGTCTAATCACATTTTAGGTAAATATTTGGTCAAAGATTCACTCAATATCTTTTTTTCCTAAATTTAGCACTAAACAACACTTTAAATATATATGAACATACATGAAAAGCCAAACAGATCTTTATAACAATCTAATTATATTTTAGGTAAATATCTGGTCAAAGGTTCACTCAATATTTTTTTTCTAAATTTAGCACTAAACAACAATTTAAGTATATATATAAACACACATGAAAAGCCAAACAAATTCTTTTATCAGTCTAATCATATTTTAGGTAAATATTTAATCAAAGATTCACTCAATATCTTTTTTTACAAAAAAATTAGCACTAAACAAATATTCAATTATATATACATACACATGAAAAGCCAAATAAGTCCTTATAACAGTCCAATCACATTTAAGGTAAATATTTAGTCAAAAATTCACTCAATATCTTTTTTTTTCTAAATTTAGCACTAAACAACTCTTCAAATTTATAAATACACATGAAAAGCCAAATACGTCCTTATAACAATCTAATAACATTTTAGGTAAATATTTGGTCAAAGATTCACTCAATATCTTTTTTTTTCTATGTTTAGCACTAAACAACACTTTAAATATATATATACACACATGTTTCATCATTTTTATCAAAGGTATTTTTACAAACAAAATTAGAAGAATAGAAAGATTGATATTTGTGATATTTTGATAGCGACACTAAATAACAGTGCATTTCTCAATGACAATTGGATTCTGGAGGAAGATTTCATCCTTGACGAATTGCTCATCAAGTATTTATGTATTCTATGTTCAGAAAATTGGAAAGATTGAGAGGTATTTTGAACTAATCCAAGTCAGAAAAATCCATTTTCTTAGCTAGAAATGACAACTGGCTGTGACAGTTATTGTATAGGTTCAACCTCAAATTGTCAAATATAACAAAACCCCATGTATTCAACCCTACACTAAGTATGACACTATTTTTGACCATAGTGTATTTATTACTTATATCACCTGTCGTTGCCTTTTGCACAAAACCAAATAAATAATAGAGCAAGAAATGGTCATTTGTACTTGTTAAACAATGAATGATTAAATGTCTATACCCCCCTTCCCCCCTCCCCCCGATCAAAAGAGTATCAACTTTAAATCTATAACGCTAAATCGATGATCACCATTTACATTCGATCTTGATCTCGATCCATCAATCAATGAGGCATTTTATTACAAATACTAAGAATTCTTTACCATAGAAAACTATACCAACATCAGCATCACTATTATAATCTGAAAGATGAAACTTAATAAGACACATCAACAAATCTCAGTATCAAATTTGAGGGATATACCCATGTTGAAGGGCTCCTGATACAATAACTTTGCACCATATAGAAACACCAGGTTAGCTGGAAGCCGCTTTGGGAAAGGGAATTGATCTAGGTGGTGGCGAAAAATATGTCACTTTCTTTTTCGCATTATCAAATGATGCAATAATTGAGCAGCTTCATTGGTAAGATATAGGAAGGATGTATCCATTTTGTAATTACGTATTCTTGTGCCTAACGGTTAGCTTGTATTTATTTTGTTGTGCTCAATCATGAATTCTAGTATGTTGCAAAGTTATCTTAATAAATATAACAAAATAAATACAAGCTAACCATTAGACACAAGAATACATAATTACAAAAAGGATAAAACCTTCGTATATCATATCTATGAAGTTGCTCAATTATGGCATCAACTGATAATGCAAAAAAGGAAGTGGCATATTTTTTGCCATCACCTAGGGCAATGCCCTTTCCCAAAGCGGCTTCCAGCAGCTGACCTGGTCTTTTCCATATGCTGCAATATCATTGTGCCAGGTGCTCTTTAACATGGGTATGTACCTCAAGTTTGATACTGAGATTTGCTGATGTTTCTTATTAAGTCTCAGCTTTTAGATTATACTAGTGATGCTAATATGTTGGTATAGTTTTTTATGGCAAAAAAGTTATAGTATTTGTAATATAATGCCTGATTGATCGATGGATTGAGATAAAGATTGAACATACATGTTGATCAGTGATTTAGCATTGCAGATTTAAAGTTGAGACTCTTTTAATGGGGGGAGTATAGGCATTTAATATTTCATTGTTTAGCAAGCACAAATGACTATTTCTTGCTCTATTATGTATTTGATTCTGTGCAAAAGGGAAATGATAAGTGATATAAGTAAGAAATATGATATGGTCATCTTTAGTGCCATAATTGGTGTCGGGTTGAAAACATGGTGTTTAGTTATCCTAGACAAGTTGAGGTTGAACCTATACAACAACTGTCTTGTCTTGTTGTTATTTCTAGGCTAAGGAAATGAACTTTTTAAATTTGGATTATTTCGAAATACCTCTCAATCTTTCTAATTTTCTTAAGTTGTATATAAGGAGAATAAGTATGCATACTAGATACATTTTAGCATAAGATTTTGAATAATTTCTTGCTTATAATTAGTTAATATGTCAATAAAGTGTGTAATATAATTGTGGTACTTCCCTTTATAATTGATACTTAAGAAATAATATTTTATTAAGCAAGTTTCTCTTTGTTGTATGCATTTTCTCCACTTCAATTTCCATCAATATGCAGCCATATTCCCCAATGGGGCAATGACTGATATTTAATTGAGGCATATCTGTTCCTTTTCTGAAATATCCATGTATAACCATAATAAATATTGATGTCATTATGGAAAACTCATTGATTTTATATTTTGACATTATTCTCTTATTCTATTTAATTTTAGAAAAAACTTACAGACTGTATATCAAAATTAATTAGTGTTAACCTCCCAATGCTCAAACAATTATGCCAATGGACAGTATGGTGGAATTTCCTATCAAGATTAGTCCTTATGCCTTTAATTGTTAACCTGGAGCTAAATATTTTATTTAGAGCTTTCTACTTTTAGTTTTACGTTCTAGAGTCATGTAAGAGGCTATGATAACTATTGCATACACACTTTATAGATATTATTTTAATTTGAGTATATTTATTTGATTGATGGATTTAATGAACAATATGAACACTGTAATATTATAATATTTTTTAAGATGTTCCTTTATTATTTCTGGTCAAAACAATAACCAACTCTTTACCAAAATACCAACTTTATTTTGTAGTTTTTAAAATCTAGTCTATTGGTGATTTTAAAGAAGATATGACCCTATTTGCAAAAAAAAAATAATAATAAAAATAGAGAAATAATTTTAAAATATTTGATTTTCTAATTGAACAAATGACTTTTAGATTATTGTTTGTGGTTGAATTGAACTTTTTTTAGGGGGGTAAGCTTGTTTTGAGACTATGAAGTTTGACATATTCGAAGTTCATACATTTCAACTTAGCATATGTAATGAATTCTTATATATATTTGTCAAAAATTTATTCCTTCCACCGAGGAAGAAACATGGTGTTATGCCGAAAATTACCAGCTTAAAAATAAATTGAAAATAAATTGAAAATTTGTTCGAAAATCGAGAATCAATCTAAGCTTAATTAATTTAAGCAAAATCAATTCTTGAAATTCGAAAAGACACAGAGTCGCCACCTAATTTTACGGATAATTAGGAAATCATTAAAATATTTTTAAAAGATCTAACAGAAAAATCTTTTAAAATCCAGAAAATAGGTTCGGGTTCACATTTCCACTTCGAGAAAGTTTTACGCACTCGAAATGGCCGCTAAATGCGGTTATCCTGCGATTAAATTGTTTGACTAACTTTTTGAAAATTGATTATTTTGCAAAGGTGGACTAATTTGAAAAATAAATATATATACATTTTATTTATAAAAAAGA
>JAABOM020108539.1:0-24745 GCA_011800125.2 Solanum clarkiae
TAATAATAATAATAATAATAATAATAATAATAATAATAATAATAATAGTAATAGTAATAGTAATAGTAATAGTAATAATAATAATAATAATAATAATAATAATAATAATAATAATATAACAACAACAATAATAATAATCATGATGATAATAATGATGATGATGACGACAACGATGATGATGATATACATAACCAAGAAAAATTCCTCAATAGCAAGTCACGACGACAGAGTACAAGGACAAAATCTGAATACAATAGACGACTGTCAAATAGAAGGAGACTACAAAATATCCAAAGTTGTTGATGCTCACCAAAATATCCTAAATTGTCCACAAGCCTCTAACTCACTGATTGTGGCTAGTACCTGGACCTTTACAATACAAAGATGTAGAAATGTAGGGGTCAGTACCAGTAACAAGCACCTAGTAGGCATTATCGATTGACTAAGTGAAATACAGTAACTATAGTATGCCCAAATATAGAAACTATATTAAAGCTAAAAATTTGATCCTAGGTCAAGGAATAAGCATATCTAGAGAATCACATAACCTCAAACTGGATAACCCACATAGTGTGCAAGGATACTGATTGACGAACGCAAAGATCCAGTATCAACTATGCTTGAGGCATTCGAAGACCCAACTATGCAGAGATAGAGGAACTAAGAACGTGTGAACCTAGCTAATAGTAAGTGCATCAGTTACATCCTCATATCCTAATTGCCAGAATCTAGTTACATATCACAACCCAACTGGCAGAAAACAACAGAACCCAACTCCTAGTATCACATAGCCAAGGTGTTGGACTGTATGCGGGAGCAAGGCCCTAATGTCTACATTTGTATGCGTCCTAATCCTCGTAAGCCTAGTGGGTGTTAGACTATGATCACATATATGAGAGTATTGAACATTAAATTAAGGTGGCGAGAAGAGATTCCGAAAACATGGTCAGTTTAGTGGACCCTCGCCCCGAGGCAATGAGTTTCATGGGCAACAATCTCAACAGCAGGAGTGCAGGAATTGTTATGGTGGAGGTGAGGTTGGGCATTTAGCTATACATTGTCCATATCATACACCTCCTATTTGGTTATCTCAGAGGTAGGAGACCAGGGCTTGCTGTCATTGTGATGTGATTGGACACTTGGCTCATCGTTGTCCTCACTGTGTAGTTCCTACTCATATTTTAGGTTATCAGCCAACTTATCTTGCTCCAATACTAATAACCAGGGACACACCCCAAGATATGAGAGGTGGTGCCAAAGTAGGTCGTGGTATATTTAGAGGTGGTGCCCATGGAGGCCCACAGGCTACTAGTAGTCATAGAGTTTTTTATGCTATTCCAAATAAAACTAAGGCAGAGGTTTTTGATGTAGTTATCACAGGTATGGTTGTGGTGTGCTACTATTCAACATAAGATTTATTTGATCCAGACTCTACTTATTGTTATATATTAGCTTATTTTGCTTTGGATATTAATATTATGGATGAGCTGTTTGCCGAGCCTATCTGTATTTCCACCCAGATAGTTTAATCTAGTGGTGAATTGAGTATATTGAGTTTGTGTTGTGACTTTTATGGGGAGAGGTACTGTTGTTTGATCTGATATTGTTTGATATGGTTGATTTGATGTAATATTGGGCATGAATTGGTCATCGCCTTATCATATTATTCTTGACTATCATGCAAAGATCGTGACCTTATCTTGCCTCGATTTGCCTTAGTTAATGTGGACTGGAGCACTTAGTTCCTATCCTAAGGGTGTTATTTCTTATATGTATGCTTGTCGATTCATGGGGAAGGGGTGTTTGGCATACTTAGTGCATGTTCGGGCTGTTTCATAAGAGTCCCCATCATTTCCGACTACCAGAATTGCTAAAGATTTTGTGGATATATTTCCAACTTATTTGCCTGATGCCCCTCCGGATCGTGACATTGACTTTTCTATTGATGTGGAGCCTGCTACTAAGCCCATATATGTTGCTACTTATCGGATGGCCCCGACTGAATTGAAGGAGTTGAAGGAACAATTGGAAGATATGTTGAAGGACTTTATTCATCTGAGTGTATCTCCCTGGGGTGAGGGGCGCTCCTATATTATTCGTGAAGAAGAAGGATGGAACTATGCATATGTGTATTGACTATCATCAACTTAACAAAGTGACCATCAAGAACAAGTTTCCCTTGACTCGTATTGATGATCTTTTTGACTAGTTGAAGGGTGCCTTGGTGTAATCCAAGTTTAACTTGAGGTCCGATTACCATTAGTTAAGAGTTTGGGAGTCTGATATCTCAAAGATAGCTTTTTGGACCTGTTATGGGCATTATGAGTTCATGGTTATGTCATTCGAGTTGACTAAATGCCCCTGCTTCTTTTATGGAGTTGATGAACTGAGTGTCCAATCTCTATTTAGACATCTTTATGATTGTATTCATAGATGATATCTTGGTTTATTCCAAGAGCTAGATAGATCATGTTCACCACTTGAGGACTATATTCCAAAGATTTAGGGAAGACAAGTTGTACGTAAAGTTCTCAAAGTGTGTATTTTGGCTTGAGTTTATTCAATTTCATGGTCATGTAGTGTTAAAAGAGGGTATTATGGTCGATTCGGCCAATGAAGTAGGTGTTAAGAGTAGGCGAGGCCTACTTCGGTGACTGATTCAAAGTTTCCTTGGTTTAAAGGGGTATTATTAGTGTTTTTTTCAGGGTTTTTCATCTGTAGGAGCCACATTGGCTAGATTTCCTCAAAAGGCTATGGTGTTTCAATGTTCAGATAATTGTGAAGCGAGCTTCCAAAAGCTCAAGGATTTAATGACTTCAATGCCTATTATTGCTTTACCAGAGGAGGGAGTTCCACTTGTGGTATATTGTGATTCTTCAGGTATAGGTTTGGGTTGCGTATTGATAGAAAGGAGGAAGGTGATAACCTATGCTTCTAGACAGCTGAATGTGTATGAGAAGAACTACCCTACCCATGACTTAGAGTTAGCCATGGTTGTATTTGTGATGAAATTGTTGTGACATTACGTTTATAGGGTACATTGTGAGATCTTTATTGATCACCAGAGTCTCAAATACATCTTTACTCAGCCTAATCTAAACATGAGACAACATAGGTTGCCGGGCTTGCTTAAAGACTATGATATCTCTATTCTATATCACTCCCGGAAGGCCAATGTGGTGGCAGATGCTTTAAGCGAAAAGGCTACTATTATGGGGTGTTTGTCATTCTTGAGGGATGAAAAGAGGCCCTTAGCTCTAGTGGTTCAGTTACTTGCTAGGTAGATGGTCTGTTTGGACATTTCTCCTCCTCTGAGTATGTTGGCCTTTATTGAAGGTAGATCTTCCTCACTTAATCCAATATGTGCTCACTAGTTTGAGGACCCCTGATTATGCATGATTCGTGACAAAGTGTTGAGAGGTGAAGCCAAGGTGGCTATTATTGATTCTAATGTTATTTTGAGGGTTAATGGTAGAGTTTGTATTCCTAAAGTTGGGAACTAGGTGAAATTGCTATTAGAGGAAGTCCATTGTGCTAGATATTCCATTCATCTAGCTATGTCTAAGATGTATCATGATCTTGAACAACTTTATTAGTGGTTTGGCATGAGAAGAGACATAGTTGAGTTTGTGGCGAAGTATTTGAATTGTCATCAGGTGAAGTATGAGCATCAAAAGCCTGGTGGATCGATGAAAAGATGCCCATTCCCAAGTAGAAGTGGGAGAGAGTGACCATGGATTTTGTTACAGGTTTTGCAATGGACTTGGGCAAGTTTGAATCAGTTTGGGTGGTTGTTGATTATTTGGCCAAGTCGACAGATGTCTTACCAATGAAGAATAACTATAGTGCGGACCAGTTTGCTAGGTTGTACATTCGAGACATTGTCAAATTGCTTGGTGTTCCAATGTTTATAGTATCAAATAGAGGGTTTGTGTTTACTTCCCACTTTTGGTGGGCTCTAAAGTGTGGTTTGGGTGCTAGAGTGGATTTGAGTTCAACTTTTCACCCTCAGACTGATAGTCAGTTAGCATGCACCATTCAGTGTGTTAGAGGACATGTTTAGGGCTTGTGTTATTGATTTTGGGGCCCTATGGGTCCATTACTTATCATTGGTAGAGTTTGCATATATCAACAGTTAGCATTCCATCATCCAGATGGAACTGTTTGAGGCCTATGGCTGGAGGTGTAGATCCTCGATTTGATGGTTTGACTTTGGTTCATCTGAGATTTTGGGTGTAGATTTGTTTCAAGATGCCATGGACTGGGTCTGATTGATTCAAAGTAGACCTCTAATAGCCCAGAGTCTCCAAACGAGTTATGTTGATAGGAGGGTTAGGCCTCTTGAGTTCTCTATTGGTGACAGTGTTTTGCTAAAAGTCTCAGCCGTGAAGGGTGTGACGAGACTTGGAAAGAGGGGCAAGCTTAGTCCCAAATTCATTGGCCGATTTGAGATTTTGAGGAGAGTTGGTGAGGTAGCCTATGAGTTGGCTTTACCACCGAGATTATCTTCTGTACATCCTATTTCCCATGTTTCTATGCTCCACAGTATACTCCAGATGAGTCCTACAGGATTTCTTATGATTCTGTTAAGTTGGTTCCAGATTTTTCCTTTGAAGAAGAACCAATAGCTATATTGGACAGGATGGTTCGATACTGAGATCGAAAGATATACCTTCTGTGAAGGTTCAGTGGCGGCACCATTCTATTGATGGGCTACTTGGGTGTTGGAGTCTGACATATAGGCCAGATATCCCAGCCATTTTTAGGCTTCAAGTACTCCTCTTTTCTATATGTTCGAGGATGAACATTATTTTTAGTAGTGAATCATGTAATGACCTACATAAGAATGAAAATTCTTTTTAGTAGTCAATGACGTAATGACCTAGTTGGTCATTTTTTGCATTTTCTATAAATATTACTCTTTTACCCTTTCTTAAGTTGCTTTGGTCCTATTTTGAACTATTTTATTGGTTGGAATTGGAATCATGAGTCTTAAAAGCTGAAAATATGAATTTTAGCATTTTTGGAGGCTTAAGTTATTGAAAAAATGAGTTTTTGTGTCATTCTGATTTTTGGCGGTCGGATCAAGGATCTGTCAATTCCATTAGCTCACAATGTCAAAACTAAACTACAGGAAGTTATAGAACTGAATTTGGAGTTAAAATGAGGTTTTTGGGCCCAAAGTTGAGATTTTAGTCATTTTCGGAATCAATGTTTTGACTTTGGCGAACATTCTGAGTTCGAAAGCTCGATTGGAATTCTGATAGTTCAAGTGGTTTTTGATGGTGAAATTAAGCCTAAATATGGTCTTGTCATAATTTTTGGAGTTGCCGAGTGCAGTTTTAGTATTTTGAGTTGTAAACTAGTTTATTTGACTCTCATTGTCAAATGTGTCATAGAGATCTCGAAATTGATTTATGATAATTCCGTTGAGTTTGGATCACTGTTTCTAGTATAGATATATATATGGTTTGTAAAATTGTGATTTCAGATGAGTGCCGAATGCCTACTTTGAGTTTTGGTTAATGTTGTTTATTAGTGGTGCAACACCTTTTTACTCCCTGCATTCGCAGAAGTGAACCTGGTTTATCTCCATGTTTGCACTCAGTGGTTCGCATTTGTAGAGGTGGACCTGGTTTTCCATCCAGGTTTGTCGAGGTAGACCTGGTTCTCCACTTGTGTTCGCGGAGTGTTTGTAATACCTGAGCAGTGTTAAAACCGTGGAACACCATTTTTACTCCATTTTGAACTTTCAAAGCTCTTGGGGTGATCTTGAAGAGAGAGTTTTAAAGAAATATTTTGGGTCAGAGATTCTAACACTATTCTAATTATTTCTCATAAGTTTTATCTTGATGTTGTCTTGAATTTCATGATTTTGAATGTCCAAAATTGGGGGTTTTTAGACAATGGTTTCAAAACTTTAAATGGTGATCTCTCCTACGATTTGAACTCGATTTTAGTGGAATTTTCACCCACAGATACATTTTTCGTGTAGAACCTAATTTTAAAGTGAATTTCTAGAGTCTGAAACTTCAAACTTTAGCCCAAATATTGAAAGTTTTTCCCATAATCTTATGCCAATATGGGTATTCAAATGCTTCTCCTGATGAGTAGTAACTATTGTTGATAGTTTTTTTTAATCAAAATAGAGGATCGATTTGTGGACTTGAGTTGATTGAAAGCTTGTCTGATTTTGATTTCTGCATTGTGGTAGGTTTGGCTAACCCTTTAGGACTGGATTTGAGTTATTCATGTTTATGTGGTAATTGTAATATTTAGGTTGATGTGTGACCCAAGGTATTGATGTGATTGATTCTTGAAGAAAGTATGATTCTGATTAAGCCAAAATTTGAGTAAATGACAATCCTTTTCATAAATTGAGATGAAACCTTTGGTTTTGACATATGTTGGATGTTGTTGTGATAATATGATAAGTTTGACACCTTTTGGAGAAACAAACATGGTAAATTGATAGTAATTGCAGCACCGTGGTTATGACGAGTATAATGTGGGACTCGAAAAGTCCAGTTTCAACGATATTTTTATAATTTATGAGATGGAGTTGATAAGAAGTTAACTGTGGACCTTGAAGTACTAGAGGATGTACTTGTCATAGCCCGTGATATCATGACTATTTTATACTTCATCCTCATGTCGTATGAGATAGTCACACTACTTGAGATCTAGTTGTCGGTGCTAGAGTCCACCGAGGCATATCATGTTGGATATAAATCCTGTTACTCTGTTTTGGCATGCATTGCATCTGTATTGCATTGGCCCTTTTGTAGCAGTTTCATTTGTGATATGTTTAGTAGCACCAGAGTTCATTGAGACATACTATATTCGATATATATCTAATTATTGTTGTTATGCATCTATATACAATTTAATGAGGCCAGAGTCCATCGTGGTACTGTAAACCTCTTCATCAGCGCCAGTTGTAACAATCCATCTTACGATGAAAAGTCCCACATCGACAAAACATAGAAGAGATGTTTGGCTATATAAGTAAAGGAATGGTCTATATACTGTGAGGCACCTTTGGGAGTAAGCCCAAAGGGACAAATCCATGATGGGCTAGGCCCAAGAGCGGATAATACTTCACAGCTTTGGGCCAAGTCATTATATGAGGTTTCAGGAGAGAAAAAGGGCTAGGGTTTGGAGGCAATCTTGTGAATTCTTCCAAGCTTAGTTCAAGGTTCAAAACTTCAACGTATGTAAGGCTAACCAAAACATGGGTTCAATTCTTCCATGTGCCCCATAACCCGGATTGATGGAGTTGTGAGTAAACTGAGTCTCCCATGAATGGATCTTGAAGGTTTTTCTTAAATTATAGCATATTTCTACATAATCTTGGATGAATTACTATTTTTATTTATTAAATGCTTGAATTAAATGATTTTTCCATACTACATGAACCGTAGCATGATTTCTTATTATTTTCACATATTTTACTTACATGAGCATGCATGAGAATAAATTAAGCCTAAAGAGTCTACAGAATCCCTAACAGCTTTAATTCTACATTTGTTCCCCTAAATGCTATGAGTTAGAATGAAGCATGATTGAGTCCCGATGAGTCAAGAACTGAACCTTAAAATGATATAATCATAGGGTTGATAGTTGATGTGATGAGTTGAGTTGGTAGATATCCAATGAGACTAGATTAATGAGTTAACCATAGGGTTGGTGTCTTATGAGAATATTGAATCTTGGGAGGAGTACTGAGCATCGAATTGAGTAAAAGTAACTCCAACTCGAACTAAATAACTACGTAGCTGGCCTAGGAGAGGATTGAACCTTATGTCTCCTTGGTCCCAAAATGAGGACTTGATGTTGCTGATTTTAGATCCATTGATGGGATGTCCTATACCCGACAAGGTATTAGATGGATATGGCAACGACATCACTTCGTTGTATCATCACTGGCTCATAGATGATGATTATTGATTAAAGAAACTCCCAAATAGGCCTTGATAGTACTCTGAGTGGATGGGACATAGATTATAGATAAATAGTCATTGTCTAAGTTACATTCTTACTTTAGAATCTTGACATGATGATTGACTTTCCTATTTCTTGAGTTAAACTATTTGAGCTGATGTTATGCTTTCTTTACATTTTTCTCTTTGCCATTTACATACTCATAAATTCCACGTATTGATGTCTATTTGGGCTTGCATCTTTTCATGATGTAGAGATAGGTACTAGTTGTCATTAATAGTTGCCCCGTTGAGGACATACTTACTTTCAGCTGATTGGGGAGCCTTCCCCTACTTTTGGAGGACATTATGTTTCTTTTCTAGCTTTGAATTTAGACTTATTTATTTTATTTTTGAGGAGCCATGGGTCTGTCATTGGCACCATTTAGTCAGATGTCTAGAAGCTTCATAGACTAGATTGTTGATATAATTTAATGTTATTATTGTTTAGCTTCTTTCACACTAGTCTTACTTAATTGATGGATAGATTGTTTCGCCTTTGGCCGTTGATTTTCATTTTAATATTAGTTTTTATTTATGTATTCTTATTTATACATGTCTTTCACCATTAGAATGTGATTGAACAAATATGATGAGGCTGAGCTTTGCTTAGGGACTAGCAATAGTCTCTAAGTGTCCGCCATGCCAAGGGAACCCTCTCCCGGGGAGTGACAAACTTGGTATCAGAGCTCTTCTTATGTTAGTTTTGTCAATTTGGGTCAGAGTTCAACTGAGTTTAGGTAAATCCCGATAAGGAGGGAAAACCTCAGTAGTGAGTCTAAGCGAATCCCATATAGTGGGACAAACCTCATCAAGGACATTGATTTCATAGATGGTATGTATGTAACAACCTATCTTTAGATGAGATATCCTATATCGGCAAAACACAAGAGAGATGTTGGGTATATAAGTCAAGGGTTGGTTTATATACTGTGAGACGCCTTTTGGGGTAAGCCCAAAGGAACAAATCCGTGATGGACTAGGCCTAAGAGCTGACAATACTTCATAGTTTTTGGTCAGGTCGTTACACTAGTGTCTGCCGAGGTGTCATCAATACCAGTGACCATTGTGACACTTGAGAGACCTAGTATATGGTCTGATGAGATCCTATGGGTTCAATCATGTAGCTTCAGCTCTATAAATATATACGTATTGGTACCAGAGCCCGCTGAGGTGTCATCAATGCTAGAGTCCATCGATATACGGTCATATAAGATCCCCATGGATTCTACCTTATTGCTTAAGCTCAGTAGATGTATATATCAGCACCAGCGTCTGTCGCATTTCCTACTCCTGAATTGATTCCATACACTGCATATGCATTGCATTTTTGACTGTCACTAATATTTTATTCTACTGGTATATATATGGTTTACATTGTGCACTAACCCTTTTCTTGCAGGTGATAGTATTTTTCATTATTACGTACATGTTCAATTTCCCTTATCCAGTCGGTTGAACCTACTGGGTGCATTTTATTATACTTACCGCTACTTTGTTTCCTCCCTGTATATCATGCACATCATTCGAGACATGATAGTTGATTATTTCAACCAAGTATTATTAATACCATCCAGGTCATAATTGTGAAGCTCAGACTTTGAGTCGCCATGGATCTTTGGACCCTCTTTTTATTTTCTTATCTCTCAGGCTATGTATCAAATATTATGAGACAATATTGTACTTTCTTTTGACGTAATTTTATCTACCCTTCATTACCATTTTAGATGCTTTTGTATTTATGACTTTAGGTTATTGGAGATTTCTTATATCTTTTAAGTTTTTTTCCGCTTTGTTTATCTTTATTTAGTTGTGATGCGTTTTGGGTCGTGACACTAGTTATGGGATATTTCTATTGTCTTAGTAGCTCTTCACTTTTGGGAGGGATTCTTTTGTTGTACATATATATAATTATATATTAATTGTTGGATCCTTGTCATTTATTAGTTTCTGCAAAATATGATTTTTAGCTAGTTTTCTGCTCTCAAACCCATTACTAGTGGTTTGGGGTTACAAGCTAGCTTACCTGCTAGTGGGACATGGTAGGTGCCATCATAACTCGAGATATTTGGCCGTGATGAGTTCGTATGAGAGCACCTGGTTCAATAATCTCACTTATATAGAGCTAACATCTAGTAGAGTCCTGTGGATGAATACGGAGACGTCCATGACTAATCTTTTGGAGGCTTTAGGATGTCATTATAAATATACTCCGTGATTGTATCACTTCGTGCAATGTATGTTTTGTTGGATTTGAGAAATCTCATTGGTCTTACTTTTTTGCAGGATATGTTTGCGAACATGGTGCCCTGTCGTGACTCGAAATTTCAGGTCATGATGACGCCAATTAGACCTTACCTATAGGCAAGACAACCCAACCAAAGGTACCTGTCCAGAATAACTAAACATGGCAATACTAGAAAAATACCAATAACACAACCAAAACCCACACAAAACCTAGAAGTCGCCTGCACAGAGCTATGACGTGTTGCATAAATACTACACTTTTAATGCCTTAAACATACATTATTGTATGTTCTCAATGTTATATTAGTATGTTTGATGTGTTTTTATGTTTGTTTTACAGGAATACAGGATTCAGAAGGTTTTTGTGAAGATTACAATTTAGCAGCTTTGGTGATGTATGAGATCACCTACGGGCCGTAGTTTGATCCATGAGCCATAGTTTGAGTTTCATGGTTCTAATCTCGTGGTGGGCATAATTTTTGAAGTTGAAGCTACAATTAACAGAATGGGTCGTCATTCATCCCACGACCTATAAACTTGTCCATAGAAGAATGCCTAGAGTTTGTGAATGTGTTTGAAAGTTAACAGGATGAAAGATTCTACAACTCGCGGTCAAAACTATAATCCATAGAAGGAGTCTCATACATAGAAGACATTTTTCACAGGAGAAGTCTACAAACCACATCCTTGAGCCGTCAATTGAGTCGCGGCTTGTAAACTTGCTCACGCATGGTCCTGAATCCAATTTTTCTAATCAGTTTAGGATTTGGATTTCTTTTCTTATAAATAGGTTTTATAGTTATTTTTGGACCTGGAGAACATCAGAAAACATATTGTTCCTTTTCTTTAGAGTAGTTCTTAGAGACTTTAAGTTGATATTTTTTGTGCTTATCTTCAAATCTTGATATTGAGATTTACTTGAAGATTATTAATTTTACGTTCTTCAATTCATCGTTGCAAGTGTTTAATTATGAAAGCATATAACATGATTTCTTCATGTACAACAAGCATGAATAGCTAAATCCACAACTAGGGTCGTGGGAACCATGAAGAACTAATGAAGTAAAAACTAAATAATTTGTCATTCTTGGAAAGTGTGCATGCATGTATTATTCATTTCTTTGTTTTGATTACTTTTTAACAGTTGCAAACTTCAGAACTAGCCTTATTCTTACTCGATAGCCCAAGTGGGTAACAAATAGAATAAGGGATAAATAACAGGATTTAATGTAAGTACTCTCATCAAATCAAGTTGAATGGCCTAAGGGATGGTTGTACTGGGACCAAGGTAAGGGTTGGTAATGCTCACTCGTAGACAGCCTAAGTTGCATACCTAGTTGCTGGTCCAAGGAACTAGGTAAACATAACTTACCAATTTAGCATGACATACACTAGTAAAGATTAGAAATTACTAGGTTACAATGCATAAAGAATTCATGGGGAACACAATATCTTAATTATTTCTCTCATTCAATCGTTAATACTTGCTTCCAATTTTTTCATAGTGTAGGTCTTAGTTATTATTTTTTACAACACAAATCCCACTTTTTTGGTAATAAGTTGATTAATTCCTTGAAATTGCTTTAATTACTCCATGTCTAGATCATATTCCTTGTGGGATCGATGCTAACTACTGATAGGTTCTATATTTGAAACAACGACTGCTTATAACTTAATTGGGAGGGGCAATTTGAGCGTGATCAAGCAGCTCTGTACTAGTGGCTTTCGGGTTCTTGGAGGGTTTATTGTGTATTTGTATTTATATATTTTCAGTTAGCTTTTGTTTCCATCCTTCTATTATTGTTATTTTCTCAGCCTCTATTAGTCTCCCCCAAATACCCACTACTTACAGTTTTGGGTTATGGCTTGGCTTGTCTATTAACAGGTTATGGTAAGTGCCATCATGGCCTGAGAAATTGGGTTGTGACAAGTTATGAGTATTTTAAAAACACAAAATTTACTTGCATTAATATAGAGTGGAAATTGATCCTTCTAATAGGAATATTGAATATCATCGTTCAATAAATAAAAAGACATGTGTTCTAAGTGACATACACATTTATAGAAATACACTTGTTATCAAGATGAAAATAATCAATTGTCTAATAAATAAGACCTAAACTTGACTTAATAAATTAAGAAACAATATTGATGTTCTATAAATTACAAACAAACATAACAATAAAAGGTGCAAGCGTACTATTTAAAAAATTCTTGTGAACATATAGAATGTATAAGGATATGCCTAGAGATCTTCAAAATGTGAAAATCATATAGAAACCACTTCCTCTTTATCAGGCTATGACTCACTTCTTCATTGTCATCATCTTCTTCACCATTTTCTTCATCAGTGACAATATTTTTGTATGGAACAATCTCTTTTTTATTAATATGTCCATGGATGACATTATCATGCCCCGGGAGGATACCCTAGACGTGACTAGCACTCGAGACTATTGCTAGTTTCCAAGCGGACAACCTAGTCTCATTGTCATCGTTCAATACATTCATTAGCGAAAGAAAGTAACATAATAAAATAAATGACATCTGATCTGTCGGATCATACTATAAAAAATAGTCTATCATAAGGAAATAAAATAGATAACAAAAGTCTCAATATAAAGAAAGGAAGATGAAAAAGAACCCCCGACATCAACATCAACATCTATGTCTTTGAAGCCTATATACTATAGCCTGAGATGGTACAATGATAGGCCATAACTATCAAACATCAAGTAAAAGACTGTCAAACCAAGAAAATAGACATCCTCCAAATGCATAGGAGGACTCACCACTATCTGGAATGGAGAGCTCTGAACCTCAACGATCGGGCTGCTGAAGTCCTCAGTCTATAATATCTCCATCATAAAGCGATGTAGCTCCAGGGGTCGTTGGTTCGTGGAATGTAGTCTATGTAAAACGGGCTAAAGACTAAGAAAACAGTATACCCGTCACCCATGAATCACTCAGCCTGACCTCAGGTATAAAGGACAAGACACTATCATGTCACTAGCTATCAAGCATCAGTCATTGACATCACATCAGAGTTCTACCGTCATGAAACTTATCTAGGAGTTTCCATAATCGACCCCACTACCTATGACCCAGTAGTGATATAATGAAGAGATGTCATTGCGACATCCGTCCAGTACCTTGTCGGGGTAAAGGATGAGACTGTTAGTGGATCCAAATGTCTGTCAAGTCCTCTTTTGGGACAAAGGAAATATCCGCTTTCACAGGCCAATCCTCTTCTACGCTGGCCACATAGTTAATGAATACGAGTGGGGCTCACTCTCAACCATTTCGGTGCTAATATTCCTCCGAGGATTCAATATGCTGATAAATCTATCAATTCATCAAGAGCCCTCATCCCCCAACTTTTATGGGCAAGACTATCTTTCCGAATTCAAGGGAAATATATTCATTCCACTCTATCAATATTAATTTCAGCTATCACAGTCATCAACACACTCACATAAGGACTTAAGCTCAGACATACATTACATTCAGACAATCAAGGCTCTAAACATCCCCCCTAAGTTCATTAGTCAAGTCTGCACAAAGAGAATTTACAAAAGTCTAATTACCATCACATAAATATGTAAGTATACAGTAAAATTTAGGCGTGATGATCATTAATATAGGATATGAAAACATAGCTTAAAGTATCTATTCAAGAACTCAAGATAGCATCCAAGAATTTAATGCAGTTATTCAAGAACTGTCAAGAAATCATAATTCAAGACTTCAAGACATTTGTTTCTTCCTCCTAACTCTACATTGGCACATGGAAGATCAATCTCATTTATATGGTAGCCTTTACATGCCTAGGAATGGAGATTTCTTCAAAGAATTTGAAAAACTTTTGAAAGGTCCTTACTCTTACTCTCTTCTTCTTCTCATTGACTTGCGAAAAAATAAAAGACTTAGAATAGTTTTGGGTTTAAAATCCTTTTGTACGAGAATACATTTAAAAACCGACCTAGGGATATTAAAATATATTGGGAAGGAAAAGATTTGCTTTCCTGAATTAATGAAAAAAATAGTGCCCTCGTGCACTAGTGCGCGATGCACACTAGTGATTTTTTTCACTTTTTTGCGAAATTCTTGATTTTTGTAAATTTTTAGAAAAGACAAGTGTGGCTCCGTGTCCTCTCCGCATCGTGAAAACCCCACTATTTTAGGCTGTCTTTGAATAAATTAATTCACATTTTTCGTGTTAAAGTCAAGTTGAGATCATTTTCCTACTCAATTTTTTGTACTGGTCACAAATCCAGTCTTGGGTTTTCCATCAGAGCTTGGGAAGACACGTTGTGCTCATGATGCATTTTAGGGGCATTTTAATAATTTTACAGGGTGTTGCATCATCTCTCCCTCGAAATCATTTGTCCTCGAATGATGAGTAAAGATCGAAGGGGAACTCGAATAACCTCAGGAATCACCTTGTTCTTCACTCGGGAACATTTGAACTCTCACTATCTATCATTTATCTATCTCTATCTCAGACTCGGGAATGGAGTAAAACAAGGCATCAATTGAATGGAAGGAATCATTCGAAAAAGGTAAGGGTAGGAATATTTACCTTCGACATCATCGTCATTTGGAACGAATAGATGCGGGTATTTGAGTTTAATCGTTTCCTCAGCTTCCCATGTAGCTTCCTCAACAAATTGATTCCTCCATAAGACTTTAATGGAAGTTATCTCTTTGTTTCTCAGCTTACGAACCTTTCGGTCAAGGATCTAGACTAGAATTTCTTCGTATGATAAACTATCCTTCACACCCGTACTCTCCACAGGAATCGCTAAAGATGGATCTACCAAACTCTTCTTCAGCATAGACACGTGAAACACTGGGTGAACTCCTTCTAGCTTCGAAGTCTAACTCATAAGCAACCTTTCAAATACTTCTTACAACCAGGTATGGCCCATTATAATAGGGACTCAGCTTCCCCTTCTTACCAAATCTCATGACACATTTCATGGGAGACACCTTCAAGCACACCTAATCATCTACCTTGAACTCCAAGTCTCTTTTTCTCACATCCGTATATGATTTCTAGCAACTTTGGTCTATCTTCAACCTTTCCCTAATGACTTTCACTTTCTCCATAGACTGGTTTATGAGGTCAGGCCCAATCAACTCAGCTTCACCCACCTCAAACCAAAAAATTGGGGATCTACATCTCGTCTCATAAAGTGCCTCATATGGGGCCATCTGAATGCTGGCATGATAGCTATTATTATACGCGAACTCAATCAATGGTAAGTGATTATCCTGGTTTCCTTTGAAGTCAATAACACATGATCTCGACATATCCTCCAAAGTCTGAATAGTGCACTATGCCTACCCATCTGTCTGAAGGTGAAAAGCGGTACTCAGATTTACCTTCGTATCCAATCCCTTCTGGAAAGACCTCTAAAATAAAGAGGCGAATTGATCTTTTATGTCTGAGATGATATACAAGGGAACCCCATGCAACCTCACAATCTCTAGAATGTAAAGTCGGATATACTCTTCTGCCGTATAAGTTGTCTTCAGCGCCAAAAAATGGGCTGATTTAGTCATCCTATCAACAATCACCCATATCGAATCATGTTTCTTTCTAGAACTTGGTAAGCTGGTAATGAAGCCCTTGTTGATCACATCCCATTTCCACTCCAAAATTTCAAAGTTCTGAACTAACCCACATGGTTTCTGATGTTCAACCTTAACCTGTTGGCAATTGGGACACTTGGAAACAAATTCAGCAATCTCTTTCTTCATCTCATTACACCAATAGACTTTCCTCAAGTCATGGTACATCTTGGTGGAGTAAGGATGAATGGAATATCTCATTCTATGAGCTTCACCCATGATTCTATCTTGAACACCATCAACATCAGGTACATACAATCTCCCTTGATATCTCAGTACCCCATCTCCCCCTTTGGAGGGAACCATCACCTTCTGCTTGTGTATCGTTTCCTTTAATTGTAGTAAGACAGGGCCTTGGTCTTGCTTTTCCTTCTCCTCTGACACTAAGGATGAAGCAGATCCATTCTGAACATTGACTCCACCTTTGGTGTTCTCCTCAAGTTGAACTACCAATCGAGCCAATCTACGGACCTCCTTGGCTAATTCTCTCTTCCCCTCCTCCACATGATAGTGTTATCCATAGATATCCTACTAAGAGCATCAACAACAATGTTAGCCTTACCTGGGTGATAGAGAATGCTCATATCATAATCCATGAGCATATCCAGCCATCTCCTCTATCGCATGTTGAGCTCTTTCTAGCTGAACATGTACTACAAGCTCTTATGGTTGGTGAACATGTCCACATGCACTCCATACAAATAGTGATACCAGATTTTAAGGGTGAACACCACTGCTGCCATCTCAAGATCATTACTCGGATAATTCTTCTCATGAATCCTAAGCTGTCTAGAAGCATAAGCTTTCACCTTCCCTCTCTGCATAAGCACACATGCCAATCCAACTCTAGATACATCACAATACATCACGAAGTCACCTGTCCCATCTGGTAAGGTCAACATTGGTGTTGTAGTCAATCTAGTGTTCAATTCTTGAAAGCTCTTCTTACATGCCTCAAACCACTGAAACTTGGCCTTCTTCTGTGTCATCTTTGTCAACGGGGCTGACAGAGAAGAGAAGCCCTCCACAAATCTGTGGTAATACCAGGCCAAAACCAAGAAACTTCTTAATTCTGTTGGAGAAGTGGGCCTTGGCCAATTCTTAACTGCAGCAATCTTATGCGTATCAACTCGAATACCATCTCCCAAACCAACATGGCCCAAGAAAGCCACTGACTTGAGACAAAACTCACACTTAGAGAATTTTGCTTACAACTCATGATCTTTGAGTGTTTGCGAAATCACTCTAAGGTGATTAGCATGCTCTTCCTCAGTCCTCGAATATATCAAATGTCGTCAATAAATACGATCACGAACATATCAAGATACGGCCTGAATACCCTATTTATCAAATCTATGAAAGCTCTCGGTGCATTTGTAGACCAGAAGGACATGACCAAGAACACAAAATGGCCATAACATTCCTAAAGGCTGTCTTAGGAATGTCACTTTCCCTCACCTTCAACTGATGGTAACCCGATTTGAGGTCTATCTTGGAGAAACAAGTAGCACCCTGAAGGTGGTCAAAGATATCACCTATTCTGGGAAGAGGATACTTATTGTTTATGGTCACTTTGTTCAACTGCCACTAGTCTATACACATCCCCAAAGACCAATCTTTCTTATGTATGAATAGCATAGGAGTACCCCATGGTGAAACACTAGGCCTTATGAAACCTTTCTCTAATAGGTCTTTCAATTCTTTCAACTCTGCGAGGGCCATTCTATAGGGTAGAATTGAGATAGATTTAGTCTCGAGAAGAATATCAATCCCAAAGTCAATCTCTCTGTCTGGAGGGACTCTAGGAAGATCATCAAGGAAGACCTCAGGAAACGTATTCATTATTGAGACTGACTCAAGAGTAGGAGACTCAATATCATCAAACTTCACTCGAATGAGGTGGTAAAAACAACCCTTGGACACCAACTTTCTAGCTCTAAGATAGGATATAAATTTACCCATAGGGACCATAGACTCCCTTTCCACTCTAAGATAGGATCGTTAGGAAATTGGAACTTAACAAACTAGGTTCTACAGTTGATAGAAGCTAAACAAGCATGAAGCCAATCCATGCCCATTATTACATCAAAATCAACCATCTCCAACTATGTCAAATCAGCTAAAGTGTCTCTATGATAAATAGACACCACACAGTCCCTATAAACCCTCTTAGCTAGGATAAATTCACTAGTAGGAGTAGAGATAGAAAAGGGCTCAAGCAATCACTCCGGAAGTATACCAAACTTTTTAGCCACATAAGGGGTCACAAAAGACAATGTGGCACTCGGATCAAGCAAGGCATAGAAATTATAAGTAAAGAGACGATGCATACCCGTGACAACATCTGGTGTAACCTCCTGCTCATGTCGGTTACCCACAGCATAAAGATGGTTTGTCCCACCTCCTGTACCCGTAGTAGTAGTACTCCTCTACTGATTACCTGCTGGAGGTCCTATCGAAGACTAAGCTCTTCCACTCCCCTCACCTCGCCTCCTCTTTAAAAATTTGTAGCTGAAATGACCAACTTGACCACAAGCATAACATACATCCTTTCCCACACGGCACTCACCTAGATGAAGGTTACCACATTTGCTATAAGGTGGCTTTCCCATTATACCATGAGTCACACTGACCTGAGATTGGGAGCCTGAGGTCCTGAAATTCTGATACCTAGAGATTTTTTATCATACCTGGTTGGCCACACAGGCACACTTGATGTTGATGGTGGGGGATGGGATGATCTCTTCTGAAAATAAGATTTGTCACCTCTATGCTATCTCTGTGGGCTAGGCTCATGTCCCGCTGACTTCGCTTTTCTTTTTAATGCTCTTCTCTATCCTTTTTCTTGTCCTCCACTGTCTACTTGGCATACACCATAAGTCAGGAGATGTCTATACGAGGAATCAACAAGGCAGCCTTACACTCCTTCTGCACATGTCTAGCCAAGCCAGATACAAACTTTCTCATCCTCGTCCTCATGTCCTTCACAATCTCTAGAGCATACCTCGACAGTTTAATGAACTTAAGGCCATACTACTTCATAGTCATCCCTTCCCATTTCAGATTCATAAACACCTCCTCCTTCGCCTCCCTCAACTCTTGAGCAAAGAAGTGATCAAGGAAGGAGGCTTCAAACTCCTCCCATGCTACAGGCTCCGCATCCTCCCCTCTACTCCCTTCCCACTAAATGTACCACACATTAGCCACGTCCTTCAACTGGTAGGACGCAAGCTTAACTCCATCAATCTCAGTCACATGCATCCCCCTCAAAACATTGTACACCTCATCAACGAAGTTCTATGGGTCCTCTTCCGCTTTCGACCCCATATACACAGGCAGGTTCATCCTCAAAAAGTCCCTGAGCTGGGTTGCAGCTGAGGACTCCTATGAGTTAGAGCTAGGAGCCTAAGAACCATGATAATTTCCCTAGGAGGCCACCAACTGAGTCAGCATGACGATGGTACCTCTGAAATTTGCCTTAGTAGTGGGAGCTAGCTGGGGTTGAGCAGAGGGTGCTTGAGGGACCACAGAAGCCCTAGCAGGGAATCCCCGTCTCCTTGCCTCAATCTGAATAGGAGCCTCTGGTTAGGTGTTCTCAGCAACAGGAGCTGGGGCATCTCTCTGAGCGGCAGTTGTTTTAGGTGGAATTTTCTGTAACTGTAAGAAACACGAGTTAAAAGCAAGATTTTACAAGTTAACATTATAGCATGATATCAGGTTATCAAAGAAGGGTAACACTTCCTAATGTCCTATAGCCTACTGCTTATGAAGTATTGTACACGACACACCCATAACAAAGACTCTACTAGATATGACTTCATAGACTCCCTAGGGCACTTGAACTCTAGGCTCTGATACCAAGTTTGTCATGCCTCAGGAGGGTACCCTAGACATGAGTGGCACTCGAGGACTATTGCTAGTCCCCAAGCGTACTACCTTATCTCATTGCCATCATTGAATCCATTCATTAGCGAAAGAAAGTAACATAATATAATAAATAACATCCAATCTGTGGGCTTATACTATCAATTTTAGTCTATCATAAGGAAATAAAATAGATAACAAAAGTCTCAATATAAATAAAGGAAGAGGGAAAAGATCCCCCGACATAAACATCAAAAACTATATCGATGAAGCCTCTATACTATAGTCTGACACGGTACCATGACAGGTCATGGCTACCAAACATCAAGTAAAAGGCTATCAAATCAAGAAAATTGACATCCTTCGAATATAGGGGAGGACTCACCACTATCTAGAATGGAGAGCTCTGAACCTCAACGATCGGGCTGCTGAAGTCCATGGCCTATAGTATGTGCATCACAAAGCGATGCAACGTAAGAGGGGATTAGTACGTGAAATGTACTGTATATAAAACAGGCTAAAGAAAAAGGAAATAGTATAACCATCACCCACCAATCACTCAGCCTCACCTTAGGTATAAAGGACATGACTTTATTGCCTTACTAACTATCAAACATCAGTCATTCACATCACATCTGAGTTCTATCATCATGAAACCTATCTGGGAGTTTCTATAACTGACAACTACTACCTATGAGCCAATAGTGATACAACAAAGAGATGTCATTTCCACATTCATCTAGTACCTTACCGAGGTAAAGGACAAGTCTATCAGTGGATCCAAAAGTCTAGCAAGTCCTCTTTTGGGACAAAGGAAACATCCGCTTTCACGGTCCAATCCTCTCCTACGCAGGCCACATAGTTAATGAGTACGAGTGAGACTCACTCTCACTCAATTTGGTGCTAATACTCCTTCCAAGACTCCATATGCTCATAAATCTATTAATTCATCAAGAATCCTCATCCCCGAACTTCTACGGGCAAGACTATCTTTCCCAATTCAAGGGAAATATATTCATTCCACTCTATCAATATTAATTTTGGCTATCACAGTCATCGAAACACTCATCTCAGGACTCAAGCTCAGACGCACATTATATTTAGACAGTCAAGGCTCTAAACATCCCCCCATAAGTTCATTATTCAAGTCTTTACAGAGAGAATTTACAAGAGTATAATTACCATCACATGAATATCTAAGTATATAGTAAAATTTAGGCATGATTATCATCGATGTGGGATATGAAAATATAGCTTAAAGTATATATTCGAGAACTCAAAATAGTATCCAAGAATTTAATGCAATTATTCAAGAACTTTCAAGAAATCATAAATCAAGACTTCTTGACATCTGTTTCTTCTTCCTAACTCTACACTGACACATAGAAGATCAATCCCATATTTTTGAGTAGCCTTTACATACCAGAGAATGGAGATTTCTTTAAGAAATTTGAAAAACTCCTGAAACCCTTACTCTTTCTCTCCTCTTCTTCTCTTTGACTTGCGAAAAAAATAAAAGAATTAGAATAGTTTTGGGTTTAAAACCCTTTTGTATGAGAATACATTTAAAAACCTCCCTTGGGATATTAAAATATCTTGGGAAGGATGAAATTGCGCTTCCTGAATTAATGGAAAAAATAGTGCCCTCGTGCACTAGTGCGCAACACGCACTGGTGATTTTTTCCAGTTTTTCTTGAAATTCTCCATTTTCATAAATTTTCACAAAAAAAGACAAGTATGGCTCCACGTCCTCTCCGTATCACTGAAGGGGTTCGAAAACCCCACTGTTTTCAGCTCTCTTTGAAAAAACGAATTCACATTTTTTTGTGTTAAGTCAAGTCGAGACCATTTTCCGACTCAGTATTTCACACTGGTCGCAAATCCGGTCTTGAATTTTCCATCAGAGCTTGGGAAGAAAAAACGAGTACTTTTGTTTATTATAATAGTTATGTTTTTTAGAATAGTAAAAGAACTTATCCTTACCATTTCACATTTTCCAATTTGACATCTCTTTTTATCTTTCCATCCATGTAACATTTCATAATATTTGTGATTAAGTCCATAAGGATCGCTTGCCTCATCTTCATTCTATTATTTGAGTCCATAAAAAAAATAACTAAGCAGTTTGACCTCTACATATAATAAATATCCTCTTACAATCTTTAACTATAAGAATCATATCGTTTTATAATTAGTTTTTCATAGTATGTTATATTATGTATCATCTATTAATTTTTAACTCTAATAATATTAATAAAATATATAGACAAGCTATGTTGTGGTAAAAACATTTAATAATATTTGAGTCTTTTATATAAAAATAATCTTAATAATCAAATGGACTAACCTCTTTTAGTCTAATGTGTAACGACTTGCTATACCTTTAGAAGATACAATTATGAAGTCAACAAAAGTATTTTCTACGACTCTAGTAGTAACTAACTTTTTATTCCTCCGAACTAGATTTTTGGGTTCTATTATAGTTCCAACATCACTCTGCATATAAAAAAATATATTAATATTTTGTTACTATAAATGAAAAAAATTGAGAATCTATAGTAAAATTATTTTCAAATATAGAGTTGCATCATTTTTTTACAAATTTTTGTTGCATCAACTATCAATCTGATTTTTATTATTTTGAGCTAGAATTAAAATGGATTCCATGATATACATTTAGAAAGGAAAACATATTTTTAATATGACTAGAATGAGAATCACCAACTTCAATTAAAAATAAAATTTAAGGAAAAGGACAAGATATGTACTCCTCAACATTATAAAAGTATAGTTGATCATTAGCTTATTTTAAATAAATGAGTCTCACATATACTCCAATATTTACACAAATGATAAGATACTCCATGTTTGGCTGATAGAACTAAAAAATAGAAAATAGATAAATTTCTAGTAAGAGAAAATCTATGATCTAGATATATAACTTATGTTTCCTATATACTTTAAGAAAATTATATGAGGAAGAAATCCAAATGCCACCAACATAAAGTGTAAATAAATTCCTCAATTTTTCTAGTGAAAGAAGAAAAATTAACAAAAAATTAAAGATAACATAGGAAAATTATGAATCAGGCATAAGAAAAAAAGTTGGAAAATAGAGTTATAGAAATCTTACTTTTAACTTCTGACTTGTTAAGGGAGTGGGTGCTAGAATTACTTTTGTATTGTAGAGCTTATTTCATCAAATCTGTAAAATAATACATATAACTATTAATAATTTACAAAAGAAACAAAAATAAAAAGAATGATTCACTTTTATATCAATTCTCCCATTGAAACTTACTTTCAACAAATTAAATGAATAATGAGAGTTGCAAAAAACTCATTAACTTTCTCAAATTATCAGTACAAAGTGATTAGCAAAGGAAAAAATAATTAGGTAAAAGAAATTTTAAAAATAAAACTTGGAGAACGATACTACTCAAATGATATGTTTATGCATCTCAAGTAAAAAAATTTAATAGACTAATCTTAGTTAGAAGGAAACGTACCGCTGCTCGAGCATTACTAATATTTGGCACATAGGGAATTATTCCCCGACATGTGTTCACTTCGTGATATGAGAATGCCATGTGAAGATATAAAGAAAAGAATTATTCAAGAATAGATCTCCAGAATGATAGAAGAAAAGAAATGTGTTAAGGGGTGAAATGTAAAGGTGTATATATAGCTGATTCAATTAATAAAATATAAAATATTTTTTAATATAGATGAGGATACAATTAATATGAACAGATATGCTCAATATGCTCTTTTGAGAATATAACAATGTCATTGCCTATATTTGGGCATTTTTAAAAAATTAAAACATGGTCAATTATTATTTATTTATTTAATAGGTAGATAATATGACAATTCTCATAATTCAATTTACATGTGAACATAATTAATGGATCATTAATAAGAAAAATAAAATAAAATTATTTATGGATCATCAAATTACAGTTTACTTGTTGACTATTTTTCAGATAAAATCTGGTCAATTATTATTTATCGCTTTAATATGTAGATAATATGACCATTCTCATAATTCAATTTTCACGTGAAGATAATTAATGGATCATCAATAACAAAAAGTAAAATAAAATAATTTATGGATCATCAAATTACAAGTTACTTGTTGACCATTTTCAAGATTATTATCAAATTTTTTAAAGTTGAATGTTAAGTATCCCATATGTGCTTACTTCAAAAAATCACTTTACAGACACTATACCTATTAGACTTGTAAACTCATATACATACTATTTGTGTTGAGCTTTACATGTTATTAATTATTACATTTACTTATGTAACATTTGAATAGTAGAGAACCTATAATTTCAATAAATTTGCTTGATGCCTGAGGAAACAAAACAACATTATATAATAATCTCGTGTGTCATTAAAGATAGTAAAGAAAGATATATTCTCCCTAGGGACAAACTCAAACAATGTTAAACTAAGTCTTGCTTTATCACTGTTCAGGAGAATTTATGTATTATACTAAGATGGTTATAAACCATATGTAATCGACTCAAATTAATTATGAAAAATTTGAGAGTCGAGCAACAATAATTATGTCATTCCTCAAGAGGGTACCCTGGGAGTGACAGATACTCAAAAACCATTGTTTGTTTTCAAGAGAACCACTCAGTCTCATTACTCATTCATTTATCAGCGGAAGACTTTGATGAAAATAGAGAATACTTATGTGGGCTCTCAACATCTAGAAAGAAATCGTCACGACCAGACTTATCAAGTCATGATGTCACCTATTAGATCACACCTATAGGAAAGCTAACCTAATTCAAGGTACCTGTCCTTAATCACTAAATATGGAAATACCATCAAGTACTAATAACTCAACCACAACCTACCCAAAATCTGGAAGTTATCTGCATGGAGGTACAATAGACTCAAGCACATACTTATATATGCAGATAATAATAATAATAATAATAATAATAATAATAATAATAATAATAATAATAATAATAATAATAATAATAATAATA
>JAABOM020108559.1:0-24735 GCA_011800125.2 Solanum clarkiae
TGATCAGTGGTAAAACTGTATCGGGATCGTCCCTGGCTAGGTTCTTCCTTAACCCCTCGGGCTACCACCCGTGATAGAATCGTCCCTGGCTAGGTGATTCTTCCACCCCTTGGGATACCACCCATCAATAAACAATATACTTTATCTTTCAATTACCTTTGAGATGATTCTTTTAGTGGTCACAATATTAGAGCTGTAGGACTGTAGATGTAACATGTGTTATGTAGATAGTCATACAAGATAATATGACAATGAAAAGAGTACGTTACATATATAATGAAATGCGTATAAGATGAAATAACTCGTGAACTTTATTTGGCAAAAAGAACCCATGTAACTTGGTATCCATTTATGTATACAGATTTGAAGGTGACTATGTATGGGAGCATATGAACATGTGCAAGAGTGTAGACATAGTTAATAGTTGTGTTGGAGTTGGTAAGCGCCTTTATGTGCCAAGGAAGGATCTATGTTTTGTGCCAAATGATATGAAATCAAGTAGCCTTACATACCTCGTTGTATGACCTCGTTACTACCTAGAGATAACCTTCTCTTCCTCCAAATATTTATCTACAATAGATACATCTTGGCAGCCCAATCACATAAAAAAAATGACCCACGGGGTAGCAAGCGGGTATTTATAAATCCGAGCGTATTCATTCAATCTTTCCGCCCCTAATCGTATTTTCTAATACACATTCGCATGTACACATCATGTGCAGCCTCGTTTAGTGCCGTAAAAGCCTTACAACAGCCCACAAAGCACAACACTTAACAATTCTACACAACCCACAAATAGACAGCATAATGTTACATCCCTTTTTCCCATTTTGACGTCAACAATTCCAAACCTGTTCCAACTTTAACCAAACTATTCTCAATACATCAACACATAAAAACAGTCTTGAACTAGTCTTAGAACAGTAACAAATCAGTCATTAAGGACGTGAGACAATAGCCTTCCATCCAACAGCCCACAAGTTCATACTAAGAATACAATTGCGATACCATATAAGGACTCACTTTTGTGGACTGTAAAAGTGGTGAAACAGCCTGGTAACATTACTATAAAGCCAAATTTTGTTAACTATATAAGTCTTACTTCATAATACAGCCAACCAAGAAGAGAAAATTCTCTTGAACAATAAGAAAAATTCACAACAATCCTTAAGATACATGCTGTCCAGAATTTACAGCACTTGTGTAATTAGCTTGTTCCTCTAGTTTTTGTAAACAAACCATACAAAGTACCTAAGTAGATTTACTTACCTTTAAGCTAAAGGTTTAGATCTTATTTAGGAACCCTTGTAAGGTCGTGAGACCTGCTTTTTTCCCACTTTGAAAGAGAGCAAAGAACAACCAAGAAAGCAGATTTTTTTTATCCAAGTTGAAATGACTTTAGTGTGCTGTCTTTATCCCCTTTTTAAAAGCTTTCTTGGCCGACTTACTTTTTGTTACTTAAGCTTAATATATTAAGTTGGTGATACAACTTCTTTCTCCTTTTACTTGGGCCTTAAGGGGCTCCAAATTGATGGGCCTTTGCTGCCCATTTTTCAGCTTTCTTCTTAATTAGTTTGGGCCTAAATTATCCAAGAAATTGTGATATCTTTGGGGCCCTTTTAATATCCTTCTTGGGCTGAAAATATATTCCATTTATGATTCTAAAACATGGGCTAAAGTTACACCCTTAACACGGACTTTATTCATAATCAGACTTGGACAAAATCAATGTTGGGCCTCATCTCCGTTTAGCTAGCAAATTTAAGATAAGCAAGTAGGTGACTCACCTGCTAGCTTCTCAAGTCCTAAAAGAACCTCAATTCTCTCACCTTGTTTAGGGTCATGATCTCCTCAATTTAACTTAAAACATGTATACACTCGATCCTCTTAAGCGTTAGATACACATATCGCCCAACACGAGATTCAAGCATTTTTTTTGAAAATTAGTGCTAATTTGACCAAATCATATCATGTTTCATTTGTATAGTACAAGTATTGTAAGATGTGGGGTGTTACAATATGAGTGGACATACAAAAGATTGAGGTGGTTAAGAATTGGCCTAGACCAACCTTTTCAATTGACATAAGATATTTTCTGGGTTTGGCTGGTTACTACCACAGATTTGTTGATTGTTCTCTTCCATATTCACACTGTTTACTAGACTGACTTAGAAGAAGGTCAAGTTCCAATGGTCCAATGAGTGGAGAATATGTTGATGTATTTATAGACCGTAAATCCTGTAATATGTGTTCACCCAGAAGGAGCTTAATTTGAGGCAGAGGAGATAGTTTGAGTTGCTCAAGGATTATGACATGAGCATCCTCTTTCACCTAGGTAAGGGTAACGTAGTTTGATGCTCTTAGTAGACTGTCTATGGAAAGTACCACTCATGTGGAGGAAGAAAAGAAAGAGTTGGCTAAAGAGGTTCATGGACTGGCACAATTAGGAATTCAATTGGATGAGTCTATTGAAGGTGGAGTTCTTATGCATAATAGGTCTATATCATCTCTAGTAGTGGAGGTAAAGGAGAAGAAAGACCAAGACGCTATCTTACTGCAATTGAAGGCAGATGTTCATAAGTAGAAGGTAATGGCTTTTGACAAAGGGGAGATGGAGTATTGAGATACCAAGGTAGATTGTGTGTTCCAAATGTTGATGACATTTGATAAAGGATCATGGAAGAAGCCCATATCTTTAGATATTCTATCTATCTCGGCTCGAATAAGATGTACCATGAGTTAAGAGAAGTCTACTGGTGAAGTGGAATGAAATGAGACATTGCCGAGTTTGTTCCAAATGCCCGAATTACCAACAAGTTAAAGTTGAGCATCAGAAGCCATATGGAGTAGCTCAGAACTTCAAGATTCCTCGGTAGATGTGGGAGATGATTAATATGGACTTCGTCACAGGCTTACCATTATCCCGCAGACAGTATGATTTGATTTGGGTGATAGTAGACAGGAGAACAAAATTGCACACTTTTTAGCAGTGAAGACGACTGATACCACAGAGGATTATGCTTGATTATATATAAGCAAGATTATTAGATTGCATGGAGTCCCTTTTTTTATCATCTCAGATAGAGGAGCCCAATTCACTACCCAGTTTTAGAGATCCTTTCGAAAGGCCTAGGTTTGAAGGTAAATCTTAGCACTTGTTTACACCGCAAATTGATGGTCAGGCAGAGCACACAATTCAAACCTTGGAGGATATGCTGAGGGCATATGTCATTGTATCCAAAGGTAATTGGGATGACCATTGACTCTAATTGAGTTTGTATATAATAATAGTTTCTCTTCGAGTATTCAGATGGCCCCATCTGAGGCACTTTAAGGGAGAATATGTAGATCCCCAATTGACTTGTTCACGATAGGAGAGGTAGATTTAATTGGGCCAGACTTGGTTCACCAAGCCATGAAGAAAGTGAAAATCAATCGAGAGAAGTTGAATACTAAACAGAGCCAACAGAATCCTACACCGATGTTAGGAGATAAGACTTGGAGTTCAAGGTCAATGATTAAGTCTATTTGAAGGTGTTACTAATGAAGGGCGTGATGCAATTTGGGAAGAAAAGGAAGATAAGTCCAAGGTACATTGGCCCCTACCAGATTGTTAAAAGAGTCAGCAAGGTAGCTTATGAGTTGTTACGCCTAAAGTTAGTGGTTATCCACCTAATCTTCCACTTTTCCGTACTTAAGAAGTGTTTGGGAGATCCGCAGTTGGTATGTGCCTATTGAAAGTATAAGAGTAAAAGTCAGTTTGAGTTATAAGGAGATTCCCATTAAAATCCTTGATCGTTAGGTTGGCAAGCTAAGGACCAAAGAGATTGCATCTGTTAAGGTGTTGTGGAGAAATCAATTTGCAGTAGAGGCCACCTGGAAAGCTTAAAAATATATGAGGTTGGGTACCTATTCGTGCCTCCTAATGATGAAATTAATGGTAATGATTCATTTCTATTCTTTGAGCTACTTTCTCATTGCTGAATACAGTTCTTACCTCTGAGTTGATATTCCTCTTAAGCCTACGAGTATTTGAATATGTGTATCTTTAATTGTGTTTGTGCTTAATGATGATGTTAGAAATAGTTCTTTAATTCTGAGTCCTGAGTTGAAGTTGATTCCTGGAGTAGGAGTATTTGAGCATTCGAGTATTTAAGTTCTTGATAGCATTCCTCCCTGACATGTTTCCTTAATTGCTCTTCATTTATGGACAAATGATCCCAAGGGGAAGATAATATAACGCCCCTAATCCATCCTACCTAGTCTGAGTGAGTGCCCTAAGAAAATTGAGAAAAATGATTCAGAAAAGTCACTGAAGGAAACCACGAAGGCCACCTACACCCCGTAGAGCAATCTACGACCTGTAGATGAGGCCTCGTAGGTGCTCTTGTGACTTAGTAAAATTATCTTAAGTATGAGGCCCAAGTACAAAATATTATATGGACCGCATGTCATTCCATGACCTGTAGATCAAGGTTCATGGTTTGATGACTCAAAAATCAACTTTTCTAGGTATCAAAGGATGAGTTATCAGATGGCTCATCATCTTAGTTACGACCGTTATGATTGTTTCATAGTTCAAAGTTCCAGGAAACCAAAATTTCTAAACCTTGAACCACGAGCTATAGATGGCTCATAACTTAACATTCAGCCTGCAGAGAGGGGTGTCATAAACCCCAATTCAAATTTTCATTAGTTCAAATTTTGGACACCCTCACCTACGAGAGGCCACTTACGGCCCGTAGATGGTGTTCTGTGGTTCCCTTCGGTAGTTTTAAGAGGGGTATTATTGTATTTTTCTATCCCTGTTTATTAGAACCTACAATATTTTAGACTTAATTTAGGTCCCTTATCAGCACCTAGGTGTAGTATCCCTCATCTACACTTAGAAAACCCAGAGAGCATCGAAAAGGGGAGAAGAGCGAGGGTTGTAAGCTTAAGCTTGAGGATTATCAGAGAATTGATTGTTCTTCCTAAATTTAGGTATATAAGGCTAACTAAAACATGGATTATGTTCTTCTATGTTCCCTATAACCTGAATTGATAGAGTTATGAATGAATTGAGTCTTCCATGGATGTTTCTTGATGGTTTTTCTTAAATTCTAATGTATTCCTCCATAATCTTGGATGAATTACATACTTGAGATAGATGGTTTTACTTTTCAACATGAAATCTAGAATGAATTCTTCTTATTTTTACATATTACACTTAAATGGGTATCCATGAGTATAACTTGAGCTCAAAGATTCTATAGAATTTCTAATTGTTTTAACTCTACTTTTGTTTCCTGAACACTATGAGTTGAAATAATGCATGATGGAGAGTCTTTATTAGTCATGAACTAATCCTAAATGAAGGTTCCTAAAAAAAGAGATGATGGTGGTTGTGATGAATTGAGTTGATAAATGTCCAATGAGACTAGCTGAATGAGTTAACCATAGAGTTGATGTCTTATGAGTATGATGAGTCTTGAGAGGAGTATTGAGCATCGAATTGAGTAACTGTAAGTGCAACTCGAACTCAATAACTACGTGACCAACGTAGGAGAGTATTGAACCATAAAATTAGATGTTTCCTATTTTCCCAAAAATAGGACTTTATGTTACTATTGTGGACCCACTGGCGGGATGTCCTTTACCTTGGCAAGGTATTGAATGGATGTGGCAATGACATCGCTTTGTTGTATCATCATCGGCTCATAGTTAATTATTGTTGGTTAGAGAAACTCGCATGTAGGCCTTGATAGTACTTTGTGTGGATTGGCTTAGATAGTATATGAGTGCTCATTGTCTAAGATATATTCTTACTTACGACTCTTGACTTATTGATTGAGTTTCTTACTTGAGTTGGGCTATTTGAGTTGATGTTATTCTACCTTTGCATATTTCATTCTTCTATTTTACATACTTGTTGATGTTATTCTACCTTTGCAAATTTCATTCTTCCATTTTACATACTCATATATTCTATGTAGTGACGCTCATTCGGGCCTGCATCCTTTCATGATGCAAAGACAAGTATTCGCGATTATCGACAAGCGCCCTATTGAGGACCTATTGCATTCAGCTAATTGGTGAGTCCTCCTCTACTTTCGGAGGATAAAAGTTTTTCTCTTCTAGATTTAAGTTTAGTCATTTTATTTCATTTTGAGGTAGCCATGGACTTGTCATTGATACTATATAGTCAGATGATATAAAGGCTTCATCGACTAGACTGTAGAGTTGCTATTGGATATTATCTTAGATAGTTTCTTTCACACTAGTCTTAATTAGTTGATGAATGTTTGGCCTTTGGCCTTTGATCATCATTTTGTCATCGCTTTGGAAGAGACTCAGCATATTTTTCTGTTGAGATGAGACTTCATCAAAGATCTGTATTGAGCTCTTTCTTTTTTCCTTGGTGATGGATAAGCTGACACGATTTATTCAAGAGGAGGGTCTATGGTGTGTGCTATATGTGGATGACTGATTGATGAGATTCGGACTAAAGTTAATGATAGATTGGAGGTTTGGAGACATGATTTGGAATCCAAAGGATTCAAACTGAGCAGGACCAAAGTAGAATACATGGAATACAAATTCAGGGTTATAAGGGATGAAGTAGACATGAATGTGAAGCTTGCCACTTAGTCTATTCCCAAGAGAGAAAATTATAAATATCTTGGGTCCACCATTTAGAGTAGTAGTGATATCGATGATGATATTACACATCATATTGGGGCAGTAGGGATGAAATAGAGGCTTGCCTCTGGAGTATTGTGTAATAAGAAGATACCACCTAAACTTAGAGGTAAGTTTTACAGAATGGTTGTTAGACCGTCTTTGCTATATCGGATGGATTGGCCAATTAAAAAATCACATGTTTGAAGATGTAAGTGGTGGAGATGATAATGTTGAGATGGATGTGTGGACATACCAAGAGTGATAAGATTAGGAATGAGACCATTCGAGAACAATTAGAGGTAGCCTCGATGGCTGACAAGATGAGGGAAGTGAGACTACAATGGCTTGGACATGTGTAGAGAAGAAGCACTGGTGGCCGGTTAGGAGGTGCGAGAGGTTGGATTTAGGGGTTACTCAAAGGAGTAGAGGTAGACCGAAGAAGCATTGGGGGGGAGGTGATTATACATAATATGGTGAAACTTGATCTCACCAAGGACATGATCTTTGATAGAAAGGAGTGGAGGTTGCAAATTAGAGTAGCAGACTGATAGGCTAGTAGGGTAGTAGGGTTGATGTCTAGTCTTTAGATATAGGAGGACAGTATGATTAGTCGTATCGTTATATCCTGGGATGTCATTACCCGTCTTATATTATCATTTATTTTTCATTATTAGTCGTTCTTCCTTGTTTCCTTCTCCTTTTCCCTTTTTCTGTATCTAGTTTATTCTACTTATAGGTTTTTGAGATGAGGGTTTCCAAGAAGCAACCTCTCTACCTCTATGAGGTAGTGGTAAGGTCAACATACAATTTTACCCTCCTCAGGCCCTACTTATGGGATTCCACTGGATATGTTATTGTTGTTTTAATATTCTTAATCATTGATGTCTTTCGCTATTAGATGGTAATTGAACGAATGTTTATGAAGCCGAGTTGTTCTCTTGGAGGCTGATAATAGTCTCTTAGTGCCGACCAAGCCAAGGGTACCCTCCCAGTGCGTGACACCTATTAACTCTGATTCCCACTCTAGGCAGCTACCAACTAGGTGAGCATAATAATAGCTCTTTTGAAATCAACCTTTGTAGTAAGAGTAGGCGACACAATAGGTGCCTAGGAAGCCCTAGAAACTCTAGCATATTGACCTTGGCCTCTCGTCTACATCTAAGGAGACATCTCTTGTGGGGGATTCTAAGTATTGCGAGTTGAAACATCTCTTTAGATGACAATATGCTTAGGAGGTATGATCTATAAGCGCTTAACACATGAATAAGATAAATACTCTAATAGAGCTAAACTCCATTGCACGACTCAAAATGCAAAAATAAAGTAATAATTTCTAATTTCCTATAGCCTCCTGCTTATAAAGTGTGGTGCATAACATATCGATAAACAAGACTCTACTAGATATGAATTCATAGACTCCTTAGGACTATTGAACTCTGTACTCTGATACCAAGTTTGTCACGACCCGAGAAGATAGCCTTGGCATGGCCGGCATTCAAATACTATTACTAGGCCTCAAGTGAATTACTTGGCCTCATCATATTCATTCAATCATAATCTAATAGCAAAAGACATCAATGATTAAGAAATACTTAATGAAAATCACTAACAATGTGATAATCGAAGAACAAAGGCCAAACATACCATTTGTCAATCAACTAAGCAATATTAGCATGAAAGAAACTAGCCAAAATACTACTAAGCAATATTAGCATGAAAGAAACTAGCCAAAATACTATCAAATCACAACTCAACAGTCTAGCCTATGAAGCATCTAATTCATCTGACTAAATGGTGCCAATGACAAGTCCATGGCTATCTTAAAACAGAATAAAAAGGCTAAACTCAAAGCAAAATAGAAACATTATATCCTCTGAAAATAGTGGATGACTCACCAATCAGCTAAATGCAAATGTGTCCTCAACGAGGTACCTGTAGATGACAGTTAGTAAATGTCTTTACATCATGAAAATATGCAGGTCCAAATGGCATCAATACATGAAATGTACGAGTATGTAAAATGGTAGAATGAAACATGTAAAGGTAAAACAATATCAACTCAAATATCTCAAATCAAAAAAGTAGGAAACTGAATCAGAATGTCAAGAATCTAAAGTAAGAATACAGCTTAGACAATGACCACTCAAAGACCATCTAATTCAATCCACTTAGAGTACTATCAAGATCTATATAGGCATTTCTCTAACCGATAAACATCACCTATGAGCTAGTGATGATACAATAAAGCAATGTCATTACCACATCCATCCAATACTTTGTCAGGGTAAAGGACACCCATTTGTTGATCCATAATCACTAACATCAAATTCTCTTTTTGGAACAATAGGAAAATATTCAATTTTATGGTTCAATCCTCTCTTACACTGACTACATAGCTATTAAGTTCGAGTTGAACTTACTCTTACTCAATTCGATGCTTAATATTCCTCTCAAAACATAATTTGCTCATAAGACATTAATCTTACGATTAACTCATTTAATTAGTCTCATTGAATATTTGTCAACTCAATTCATCACATCAACTATCAACTCTTTGGTTAGGAACATTTTTTAAGGATTAGCTATCATCCATTATTCCAACTCGTAGTATTCAAGAAATAAATAAAACATTTATGAATTCTATAAATTCTCTAGGCTCAAATCGTACTTATATTTATCCATTTAAGTGCAATATGTAAACAAATAAGGATTCATTATAAGGTTAATGTAGAAAAGTAAAATCTTCTATGTTCAAGTGTTTAATTCATAAAAATTATCATTCATATAAGATTATATAGGAGTAAAATAGGGTTTTAAAAAATCTTTCAAGAAACATTCATAGAATACTCAAGTCATTCATATCTCAATCAATCTGGGTTAACGTGTATGGAAGAACATAATCTATGTTCAAGTTAGCCTTGCATGCCTGGAAGTTTTTGAGTCTTGGAATGGCTTGGAAAAACCCACAAGCTTATCTTGACACCCTAGATTTTTCTTCCCTTAAAATGGCCTTGCTCTAAGTTGAAGAATATGTTTTAGCGTAAAAGAGTTGAATAGATATGTTTAGGAACTTAGTTAGGTATAAAATCATCAAGCTAAGCTTTGAGAGGGTGGGAAGGACAAAAATAACCCTTCTTAAGATGCTGCAGAAGTTGTCCACGAGACAATATATGGTCCATAGAAACCCATTCATAAACTTTTCGGCAAAATTTCGGGGTCTCTTGATCCATTAAGAAACCCAAACCACGGCCTATAGAAGCATTTACAACTCATAGTTAGGTCTGTCAAGTCTGGAACTCAAAAATTGTTCTGCAAAAGTTTTTGCATGAATTAACAGGATGGGTCATCTTTCAAACCACGACTTGTAAGTTAGTTCGTAGTTTCACTCTGTTGTGATAGTCTGTAGTAAAATAGTCATAACTTTCTACTCCAAACTCCAAATGAGGTAAAATTGGTGGCGTTGGAAAGGCCATTCATATGGTAGGTCATAGGCCACGGAGTTATTTGTGTGATAAAAGTTATGATCAATTAAATTTGACCCTTGTATAATCTAACTCGAAAAACTCAATTGATAGAAAAATTTTGAACCCGGCTAAGTACTAGAGGTCTCTTATGACCCTAATTCACTTCTCATATATAAGAATGAGTCTTGAAACATAGATGCATGTAAGAATAGAATTGTGGAGTGTCACTCTAATGATTAACTCAACCTTGGTAAAGTCCTATTATAAGTCAAAACAAACTTAACAAAGATGATTTAATACATGAGTTATGTATTTGTATAGTAGTCTTGTTGATGTAAGGGGCAAAACTGAAGCTCGACAAATGAGATAATCATGTTTTCTCAATAACCATTGTTTGATGCAGCCTTTAATATATTCATATCTGCATCCAAGTGTCCCAATGGTCTCTTGAAGCTCAAATTATGCATAACATATTGCACAAATCTCTTCAATTTCCATGAGATTATTTGCTCCATCTTCAGGCACAACAACACGTTTGATGAGTCTTTATTCATGTACTCCAATATCGCATCCTCGATATTCTCCGGATCATTCAAATTTTGCGGGGATTTTGGTGCAAATTGAACATTTCATGAGGCAATTAGATCCAATTAATTCAGTCATAAAACATTTCAAGTTGCAATAAGATCATACCCATTTAATCATGATCACTCTAGTTAGTTTTATTAATTCCAATCGAATGCTCGCAAGAAGTTTGAGTGGCATTGAAGTATACATACAAATAACCTACCATATTTCCAATTTCAGTATATTTGGGAAATTAATAAATTCTTTTCCTAGTTTATTAACTTTGGGAAGTTAATAAATCATATTTACCGTTCATTATATTTGGAAAATATATATATTATATTCCTAGTTCATGTGAGAAAAGAAACTATAAATTGCATTCTTAAAATATGATAAACTATTATATTATCATTGGTCATTTGAAAATGGATAAGGTCTCTACTAACAAAGAACTATCAAGTAATTCATATAGATGTGGTTGCTTGGACAAATTATGGTATTGGAAAAGTAATTCTTATGACTCTTAAGTTTCTCCTTAAATGTTCACCTCTTAGTTAACTGGTGAATTTCAGTTGTGATCGCAAAAAGCTTTTTTGTGTTTACGGTGCCAACCTTTTTTTTATATATAATTTTTCATAAAATAATATATTTATCGTCAAGTTTTTAGGAGCAATATATCTTAGACATTAGTCCCATAAAAATCCTGTTTCATTTTCTTTTTAGTCTCACGGGATAACTATCGATACATATTTATCTCTCATTTTTCAGCAGGTGTACGAATTTTGTCTCTGGCTCTATTGTTTGTTCATCTCAAAATTGGTTCCTAGGCTAAAGCAAACTATAATACCATGTATATTTTGCCTAATATATACTTACGTTAATGTATATGATATTATTTTTTCTTAACGTATAATAATTAGGAGGGAAAATAAATTTTGCTTATATATCAAAGGTATACAGTGCCTGATATCGATCCATAACTAAAACAGCTTGCCTTAATTATTAAGTTTTTAAAACATACATAAAAGAAGGTCTTGCAAACTTACTAATACAATAAAATTTGTCAAATAAATCTCTAAGTTCTATGCATTTGTATCGTCTTTGTTGATGTGACGGGGCAAAACTGAAGCTCTGCACATGGGACAATCTTTTTTCCTTAGCGATCACTGTTTGATGCAACATGCGTGATATTTATGTTCACACCCAAGTTTTCCAATGATCTCCCCATGCTTAAATTCCTCATGACATATGACACAAGTCCCTTCATTGGTCATTGGGTTATTTACTTTATCATTAGACAAAACAACATGATGCGTTCTTATTTTAAAATACCTCTGTATATCCTCCTCCTCTTGACCTGGTAGATCCACTACTACTGTACCTATTCCGAAGAGCCAACGGTGATCACTAGCATTACTTATAACAACACCAGAAGAAAAACTATGTGAGTTACTCATTGTTAAATAACAATAATAAAAGAACAAATTATTTTACTTTGTCATTAGACAAAACAATATGATCAGTTCTTGTATTAAAATACTTCTGTATATCCTCCTCCTCTTGACCTGGTAGATCCACTACTACCGGACCTATTCTGAAGAGCCAACCGTGATCATTAGCATTACTTATAACAACATCAGAAGAAAAATCATGTGAGTTACTCATTTGTTAAATAACAATAATAAAAGAACAAATTAAACAAAAATAATGTTGAAATGACTTTGAGTTCTTGACAAGAACACAAGCATCAGAAAATAATGTACAAAAGTTCAGAGTGACATGGAGCTATATATAGAGACGGCCTATCATATGATTGGGAAATTATAATCAATTGTATTCGTAGTTGATTATATTTGGAAAATCAACAAATTGTACTCCTAGTTCATTTGGAAAAGGAGAATGACTCAAATTAACTTTTCATTAGATTTTCGCCACTTTTGGTAGGGAATGAAATATTAAAGAAAATAAATATAGTTATTCTTCAATATAAAGTTAATTACTTACTTAAATTAACTGTATTAAATCAGCAAAAATTTAATTAGATTTATCATAAAAATATATGGTTCTTTTTTGCCAAGTAATAATCAAGTAAAATGATAATTAATGAATTAGATTGATATGAAATGCCAATTTAAAGAATATTTTGTCAAACTTTGAAAAACTACTTCTTAAAAGCGTTTTCATCAAACACAATTTTTTTTTAAAAAAAAAAAACAATATCAAATATTACAATTTTTGTATTTGATAAAAATTATTTAGAAAATATTTTTGTAGTATTACATAAGTAGCTAGTTTGTGTTGGCATCAAATTACAAAAATAAATAAATAAATAAATAAAATAAAATAAAATAAAATAAAATTCAAAGGATTAACACTAGATATTATTTAAATATTATTAGTTTGTGTTGGCATCAAAAGGATTAACACTAAACTTGATATTATTTAAATATATAACTTTTTCAAAATATTATTATGAGATATTTATTTAAGTTTAGTATTTTATTTAACACAAATATAACAATAAAATCACAAAATTAGAAAGAGTGGATATACTTTAAAATATATTTAAGACCAGAATGCTATTTTTTCAAAGTAAAATTATTAGATAAATAGATAACTTGACTTGTCTCGACTAAGTAGATATGAAAAACAATGAAATCTTAAAGAATAATAATAGAAAGAGAAAAGACATGAAGTCATTATTGAAGTTGTCCCAATTTTTTAAAAAGATATCTAAACTTTGACGGGTATCCTATTACCCTACAAAAGTATTTAATATCTGTAAATACACCATTTTGACATATTTTCCCAGAGTGTTTGTGTGTGTGATGCTCACTCACCCTCTTTTAACTAATTAATTAATTAATTCAAAAATGGTCAAATTTTTCTTTTCATTTTTCTCTCATAAGACTCATTTATTTCTTCTTTTTCTTCTTCTTCTTCTTCTTCAATTTAGAAGACCCATTAACCTTTTTCATCACAAAAATTCTTGTTTTGTGATTCTTTTTGTTTCCTTTTGATCCATTTTCATTTCTGTCTAGAAGACCCTTCTTTGTTTGTTTGTTTGTTTCCTATTTGGTATTTTTCACGTTTAATTTTTTTTTAAAAAAAAAAAAGTGTTTTGTGTCTCCATTTGAAAGCTCAAAATGTTCCCTTTAACTTATTCATAAATTTTTGTTGAGTATTATATAAAATTTTTTTGAGATTTTCTATACTATGTTGAATGGGTGCTTGAAGATATTCACCACAGTTTTGTTCGTGTGGGCTTTGTTAGTTCCAAACACTCATCTATTAGGGTCTTATGAATCTTAAATCCTTTTAAAATTGTGAAGACACTTGGAATATCCATTGCAATGGGATATTTTGGAGAATAACAATGACGATTTTTGCAAGTTGGCGTCTACACCTAAGATTTTTTCCATATGAGATGTCTACCATAGTGAAGCTTCATATTTCTCTTCTTTAGAACAAATAAAACCTTGAAGTGATTTCAATAAAGAAAAATTAGTATTATTGTTAATTTGTGTTGATTTCATCTACTTTACTGATTTCTCTTTTTAAAAAAAAAAATCTTCAATAACTAATTTGATTTGGGGAAGATGATACAGTATGTGAGAAATAGGAATGCAATGTGTCATTTTTTAATTGATTTTAGAATGGAGAAAAGCTTTTTCACGCGCAAAATATGTGTGTTCACCAACACAGATGAATAAATATGTCAAAATGGCATATTTATAAAGGTATTAGATACTTCTGTGGGGTAATAGGTCGCTGGCAAAGTTGGAGTGTCTTTTTTAAAAATTTAAGACAACATCAGTGGTTAATTTATATCTTTTCTCTAATAGAAATAAAGTAAGGAGTGTTTTCGATTAGAATAATTAAGAATAGTAGAAATAACGAAGAAAGGAGAAATCTAGAATCGTATATGAATATCAGAGACAATAATAAATACATGAATCTAATTGGCCTTAAAAAATGATGATATAAAGATCAAGATATAAAGAAACAAAAGAAAATCACCTTCAACAATTCAAATATTTAAAGCATCTAATCATAAATTAAACTCGAACCAATTAGAGGTACAACTTCTTTCAAAGAATTTTCTAATCTCTCAATATCTAAAAACGTTTATCTCTAACAAACAAAATATTTTAGGATTAAATAAGTTTTGAAAATAATGATTAATAAACGTACTATTCTTTTCATGAATCATCAAGATGGTTCATGAAACACATTCTAACCACTTTTAAAAGATTATGCAGTTTCAACATACACTTGAAATCCTTTGAAAAACCAATTGAAAATCATGTAATTCAAGTAAATCATTATAATTCATTTATAATGGCATAAAAAATCATAAATCAAGCAATTGAAGTAAAACCATATAAATCCATAAAACTCATTACATATCTTGGTGAAGAACCCCTAAGAATTTTGAAGAATGAGACCTGAATTTCCTTTGAGAGCTTGAATCCCTAGTCTTGTTCAATGGAGGGTCCTTTGAGAGAAAAACTTGAAAATTTTGGAGTGAGTTTGAAAGTAAATGAGTTTGAGAGTGTTTAAGCGTAGTTTTATGAGAGTTCAGATGGTTAGGGTAATTATAAGGGTCAAAATAACGTAGTTTAAAGGAAAAATTAGTTAGAATGACCAAAAAGCCCCTCAATAAGAATTTATCGGACCCACATATGAGCTGTAGATTGAAGTACGAGTCGTGGATCATGGTTTTGTCCTATTAAAAATTTTGGCCTTTGAATAGTCTCTGAACCTCACTTTCCTGTAATGACATTCTAGGTCGTTTCAGTGTAATTATGTATTTTGTGCTGGTTAAAATATTTCTATAGCGACCCAAGTCATTTGTGATATATTGACACTGATAGTTCAGTCGCCCGGTCATTGTTTGGAAGATATGCAGCTTTTCGTGTTAGAGGGTAGTTTAAAGTTGAAAAAAATGTTAGAAATAAAGTCTAAGTAGACAGCCTCAGAATGGACCTCTGATAGTTTCATCAGCTTCAGAATGACAAAATTAGGATAGGTACATGATCTTCTAGAGTACTAAGGTTCTTGGTCTCAATTCATATTGAGTTTTTCATTTTAGCCTTCAGCATATGACAATAGTTTACTTCGTTCTACATTCTTAAAAAATATACTCGAATAAAAATTCTAACAGCGCAATTAGCTATGAAACATCGAGTTTAGTCTAGAGTGACCTTTCATTCAGTACCTGAGTCATCGTGATCGTTTCAACCCCCTCAGTAGATCTTGATGATGGAAAGTAGCATCACATTTGATTGAAACGATATCCAATGGGAATTTTGATAGCACTGTTTAATTCAGAATGCCGTTTCCACTCAGATTACATATATGATTTACAAAAATCAGATTCTAAACTAGTTTTGGACACCCCATAAAAAATGAAGTTAGCTAAAATCTAGTGCAGGAGGGCTTGTACTCTACATTCACAAATCAAACGTCAAAAATGCCTATACTCCACATTGTAAATTGAGGTGGCGTAAATAGTATATTTCTGTATTTTGCAAAATGAAGAGAGCAATTTTGAAATGCGACAATTTCATCATCTAGAGGCCAATTTCGGTGATTCAAAAGGCTAACTTGGATAAGATTTTAGGAGGAACATCGTGGAAGTTTCAGAAATTGTATTTGGCATGTTGTTCAAGGTAAAATTCACTATTTTTCTGTTATGCATTAGTTTTGTTTGTCGGATTCTTCAAATAGTGATTTCTTTGTCGTTTTGTATCAGATTCAAGTGAAATTTGGGTCTATTTTGTGTATTTTCTCAAGGCACATGTTGTGGTACTATCAGAATTTGCTGATGAATTTGCATTTGAGGTAAAAATACTGAAAAACCTGTTGTCCATATTGTTTTGTACATAAAGAAATGTCTTGAGTTATTGGGCTATGTTTTAGGTATCGAATTGAGCCTGAATTTGAGATACAGGCTTGGGTAGTTATAAAGATTATTGTACAGGGTTTGTTCTAGGATGCAGGTGCATACCCCTTTTTCTCCTTTTTTGTCTTGAAATAGGTTTATGCTCGTTTCTTGTGATTGTGGTGTCAAAATAACCATATTGACATTGTAATCCCTTTTTTAACAGCTTGACATCATTCTAAGATCATTTAAAAGAGTAAAGCACCTACGAAGTAATTTGGAGTGCACATAATTGTCATTTAGATAGGCTACAGTCTCCTTCCTTCTAAACTGAGTTAGAACACATATATTTTGTATGGATAATATGAATATTATACGGGGAGCTTGTTGGACATGCCATATATACTGTAATTTTTGCTTATCTAATTTTGGCGCTAACGTGTACTTGATTGTATTGTCTTACCTCTCTTACCTATGGTATTTCGCGTTTGCCCAAGTTATGATACATGTTGAGCACTGTGACTAGGAATGTGGTATATACATGTATGCATATATATGTATAGTGAGCTTACTTATGGTTGGTATATTGATTATCTGATGTACTTTTGAATATCTGATAGTTGTTGATGGTTGTTAAGAGTACTTGTGATTAATATGTTGATTACCTATTACATTCCTTATTATCTGGCCTGACAAAGTATCTATTGACAAGTTGAGGATATTTGGTCAAACAAGTCATCAATCCTAGGAAGAGGATATTTGATCTTAATCGTCACCTTATTCAATTGGCGATAATCTATACAAATTCCTAGGGAACCATTATTCTCTAACACAAATAGGACATGAGCACCCTATAAAGAGACACTCGGCCTAATCAACCCCTTATCCAAGACATCTTTCAATTGCTCTTTCAGTTATTTAAACTCAGCAGGAGCCATTCTATATATAAAAATAGAGGTAGGTTGAGTATCAAAAGAAAATCATTTCCAAAGTCGAACTCTTTATCAGGTGGGACTACAAGAAAATCATCACGGAAGACATCAGGAAACTAATTAACAATTAGAACTGACTCAAAAGGTAGAGACTCTACATCATCAGCCTTAGCTCACACAACATGATAGGAACATCCTTTTGAGATTAGCTTTTTGGCCCTAAGGAAGAAAATAAACATACCCTTAGGCACTGCAGAACTACCCTTCCACTCTTTCACAGTCACACCCTCCTGCTTAAAGTCAACAAACTCCTCAACCTTCACTTCCCTAAACTCTTGTGGAAAGAAGTGGTCAAGGAAGACACTATCAAAGTCGTGCATCCTCACCTCAAGTCTCTTCCCGTTGATTGTACCAAATAATTGTCATATCCTTAAGTTGATCAGAAGCAAGTTCAACTCCCTCAGTCTCAGTTTGAGTTGCATGCATAGTTTTCAATAATTTATCAATAAAATTCTGGGGGGTCTTCTTAAACCTTAGACCTTGTGAAGACTGGTGGGTTTATCATCAGAAAATCTATAATTCTCGCTGCAGCAGTCGACTCTTGGGAGATAGAACTAAGAGCTTATGAACTCTGATTTCCCACTCTGGCAGCTACTAGCTGGGTGAGTATAGTGATAACTCCTCTAAAATCAACCTATGTAGTAGGAGTAGGCGACATAGTAGGTTCCTGGGAACCCCAGCGACTCTAGCATGTTGACCTTGGCCTCTCATCTCCATCTAAAGAGGCACCTCTAGTGGGGGATTCTCAATATTACGAGCTGAAGAGTCTCTTTGGGTGGTAATATGCTTAGGAGGAATGATATGCAAATGTGTAATGCACGAATCGAATAGATACTTTAATAGAATTAAACTCCACACATAAACTCAGAACACAAAAGAAAGTGTAGCAATTTCTAATATCTTGTAGCCTCTTGCTTATAAAGGGTATTGCACAACATACCCATAAATAAGACTCCACTATATATGACTTCGTAGACTCCCTAGGACAATTGAACTCTATATTGTAAAACCAAGTTTGTCAAGCCCCAATTGGTGGCTTCCAATTGAACCACTTGGTCTTATCATATTTGTATAATCCTAATCTAACAGCGAAAGACATCAACGCTTAACTAATACATAATGAAAAGCAATAATAATTCAATAATCAAAGGCCAAAGTCTGAACCATCTGTCAATCAACTAAGTAAGACTAGCATGAAAGAAACTAACCGAAAGAACTATCAAATCACAACTCAATAATCTATTCTATGAAACCTCTAAATCATCCGACGAAATGGTTCCACTGATAGGTTCATGGCTAGCTCAAAATAGAACAAAAAGATTAAACTCAAAGCTAGAATAGAAACATTATATCCTCCGAAAATAGGGGAGGACTCACCAATCAGCTAAATGTAAATAGTTCCTCAATAGAGGGCATGCTAATGACCGTTAGTACCTATCTCTGCATCACAAAAAGTTGCAGGCCCAAATAGACGTCAATATATGGAATGTATGAGTATGTAAAATGAAAGAATAAAATATGTGAAGGTAGGATATCATCAACTCAAATAACTCAAATCAAGAAAATAGAAAACTCAATTAGCATGTCAAGAGTCTAATAAGAATACAGTTTAAACAATGACCACTCATATACTATCTAATCCAATCTACTCAGATTACTATCAAGACCTAATAAAAAACCATCACCTATAAGCCAGTGATGATACAATGAAACAATGTCATTATCACATCTATTTAATACCTTGCCAGGGTAAAGGACATCCCATCAGTGGATCCACATTCACTAACATCAAGCCCTCTTTTTGGGACAATAGGGAACTATCGAAGTTTACAAATCAATCCTCTCATATGCTGGCTGTGTAGTTATTGAGTTCGAGTTGGACTGACTCATACTCAATTAGATGCTCAATACTACTCCCAAGACTCAACATGCTCATAAGACATTGATCCTATGATTAACTCATTCAATTTATCTCATTAGACATTTCTCAACTCAATTCATCACATCAATTATAAACTCTTTGGTTAGGAACATTATTTTAGGATTAGTTCATGACTCACAAAGACTCTCTATCATCCATCATTTCAACTCATAGTATTCTGGAAACAAAAGAAAAGCTAAAAAATTTATGAATTTCATAGACTTTTCAGGCACAAATCATACTCATGCATACCCATTTAATTGCAATATGTATAATAAAAAGAATTCATTATAGGGTTCACGTAGAAAAGTAAAATCATCTATTATAAGTGTTTAAATAAAAACTATCATTCATGCTAGATTATATTAGAATACATTAGTATTTAATAAAAGCTTTCAAGAAACATTCATAGAAGACTCAAGTCATTCATAACACAATCAATTTGGTTTATGGGGCACACAGAAGAACATAATCCATGTTTGAGTTAGCCTTACATACCTAGAAGTTTTTGAGTGTTGGAATGACTTGGAAGAACTCACAAAATTATCTTGAAACCTAGCTTTTTCTCCATTTGAAACTTTGCTCTAAGTGGAAGAATGTGTTTGCGCGCAAAAAGGTTGAATAGATATGTTTAGGGACTTATTTAGGTATAAAACCGCCAAGTTAAGATTTTGAGAGGGTAGGAAAAGACCAAAATGACCGTTATTGAAACTCTGCCAAAGTTTTCCAAGGGTCAACTATGGCCCATAGAAACTTCTACAATCTGTAGAAACTCATACGAAAATTTTTGGGCAAATTTCAGGGTCTCTGGATCCATTCTATGAGCACAAACCACAGCCATAGAAGCATCTACGATCCATAGTTAGGTCCACCATGTCTGGAACTAAAAATTGGACTTGCATAAGTTTTTTCATAAGTTAACAGGATGGGTCATTATCCAAACTATGGCTTGTAAGTCAGTTCGTAATTTCACTCTACTTTGGCAGTCCATAGTAAAATGATCATATCTTTTTACTCCAAAATCCAAATGAGGTAAAATTGTTGGAGTTAGAAAGCAATTCATAGACCTTTAATTTGGTAAATCATAGGACACCCATTTCTTTGTGTTCTAAATGTTACAGTCATTTTAAGTTGACCCACGTATAATCTAACACGAGAAACTCAATTGATAGGAAAGTTTTGAACTTGACTAAATACTAGAAGTCTTTTATGAACCTAATTCACTTGCCATATATAAGAACAAGTCTTGAAATATAGGTGCATGTAAGAGTAGAGTTGTGGGATGTCACACTAATGATTTAACTCGACCTTGGTAAAGTCCTAGCATAAGTCAAAATAAACTTAACAAAGATGATTTAATATATTTGTTATGTATTTGTATAATCGCGTTGATGTGAGGTGAAAAACTGAAGCTCGACAAAATGAGATAATCATTTTTGCTCAATAACCCTTGTTTGATGCAACCTTTAACATATTTATATCTGCATCCAAGTGTCCCAATGGTCTCTTGAAGCTCTAATTCTGCATAACATTTGGAACTAATTTATTCAATTTTCATGAGATTATTTGCTCCATCTTTAGACACAACAACACGTCCGATGAGTTTTTATTTAGGAAAAATTACAATAAAAGTTAATTTAAGATTTAATATTACACTCCATGTCAATGTCTATTTTATTTACAAACTTAAGTTTCATTTACCAAAGTATACATGTCTAGTCACTTTTTTGGTCCTATTTGTATTTTATTTTAATATTTTTTTGTGTTGGAATTTGTGAGTAAATATTTTTCTGATTGGTTATTTTTTTACTCTTCCACGTGAAGGTTATCTCTCCTTTGTCTTTTCACTATGCCAAATTTACTTTTCTAAGTATGGACTTCATCCTTTTTTACTTTTGCCCGTTCAAATTTCTTCTTGCACCCCTTGCTTTCTTCATCTTCTTGACACCTATTTTTCTCATTTTTTTTGCATTTCATTTTTTTCGTTCATTTGGTTTTCATGTTGGCTCTCATATTGGTTTCTTAATTTTATGTTGATACTAACATTTGATATAAATATTGGTTCACCAATGGGTTTATTTGTTGATATATGTTCATACAAATATTGTTCATTATTGGTATCTTACTTGATGATTATAGTGGTTTTGATATACGTTCATCCAAACAATTGATATAAATAGTGGTTCAACAGTTGGATTATGTGTTGATATATGTCCATTGTCAATATTGGTTCTTAGTTGGTATATTACTTGATGGTTACATTGGTTTTCATTTTGGTTTGTCTTTGATATTTGTGGATATAATCACTTGATATAATAAATTTTGGTTCACAAGTTGGTGTATGTGTTGATATATGTTCGTTCCCAATATTTAGTTGTTAGTTAGTATATTACTTGATGGATATATTGGTTCTCATTTTAGTTTGTATTTGATACATGTAGATATACACACTTGATAAAATTATTATTGCTTAATTTGTTGCTTTTAATATCGTGGTCGTTTCATATATTTTGATCAAATATCCACAATGATTACAAGTAATAAATGTTGGAGAGATAAAATAGTACAAAAATTTAATGTCACAGTCAGTTCCATCCTTTTCTTACCTTTCTATTCTCTTTCCCCATAAATTATAACAATATTTTACACAATTGGCATCAATTAGCCTATCCCTTTGTCAGACGTTTTCTCCTTCTTCCTTTTTTTTTTTATTTTAATACTCCTTTGTTTCTAAAATGACCTCTTTTGAAAAAAAAAAACTAATGACATTGGTTGGTAAATATTTTAAGTTGACATATTCAGGTAATATTGACTCTAATATTGAATAGTATGGTTGTTTGCCCTTTATTTATGTACTGTAATATAGCATCCTCGATATTCTTCGGATCATTCAAATTTTGCGGGGATCGGTGGTGCAAATTGAACATTTCATAAGGCAATTAGATCCAATTTATTGAATCACAAAACATTTCAAGTTGCAATAAAATCATATTCATTTAGTCACGATAACCCAAGTTAGTTTTATTAATTCCAATCGAATGCTCGCAAGAAGTTTGAGTGGCATTGAAGTATACATACAAATGCCCTACCATATTTCCAATTTCATTATATTTGGGAAATTAATCGATTCTTTTCCTAGTTTATTAACTTTGGGATGTTAATAAATCATATTCACCGTTGATTATATTTGGAAAATTAATACATTATATTCCTTGTTCATGTGAGAAAAGAAACTGATAAGTTACATTCTTTATTTTGCAATCACATTTATAAAAAAATATGAAATATAGAGAGATGTCCTGCCATATTCATTTGGGAAGTCCATTAAGTTTTATGCTTTATTTGTTTTGGAATCGGATTTTCTAATATGATTGTTATTAATTACATTACTAAATGAGTATCATTGTTTAGTTTGATTGGAAAAAGGTAAAGAAATTACCTTTATCTTTACTAATAAAGACCTATTCACATAGATGTGGTTACATGGACAAATTATGGTATTGAAAAAGTTGGATATTATGACTCTTAAGTTTCACCTTAATTGTTCAACGCTTAGTTAACTAGTGAATTTTAGTTGTGATCGCGAAAAACTTTCTTGTGTTTATGGTGCCAACCTTTTTTTCTTATAATTTTTTAAAAATAAATATATTTGTCGTCAAGTTTTGAGGGGCAATATATCTTACACAATGAAAATCTTGTTTCATCTTATTTTTAGTTTCATATCGGTAAATATCTATTCTCTCATATTTCAGCAGGTGTATTCTTTATGTTCGAATTTTGTCTGTTCATCTCAAAATTGGTTCCTAGGCTAAGGAAAACAATAATACCATATATATTTTGCCAAATATATACTTATGTTAATGTATACGATATATTGTAATCCATTGATCTTAACATATAACAATTAGGAGGGAAAATAAATTGCGTAATATCGATCCATAACTTAACTAAAAACAACTTGTCTTAGTTATTACGTTTTAAAACATATAATAAAAAAAGTCTTGCAAGCTTAGGGAAAGCAAACTTACTAATACAATAAAATTTGTCAAATAAATATCTAAATGCTATGCATTTGTATCGTCTTTGTTGATGTGAAGGGCAAAACTGAAGCTCGGCACATGGGACAATCTTTTTTTCTTAGCAACCACCGTTTGATGCAAAATGCATGATATTCATGTTCGCACCCAAGTTTTCCAATGGTCTCTCCATGCTTAAATCCCTCATGACATATGACACAAGTCCCTTCATTGTTCATTGGATTATTAACTTTGTCATTAGACAAAATAACATGATGAGTTCTTGTTTCAAAATACCTTTGTATATCCTCCTCCTCTTTCTCCTCCACATAACCATGACGCAAAGATCTTCTAATCGACTCAAAGTGATTGCTCCTATTTTCTGTGGATTGACCTTGTAGATTCTCTACCAAACCTGGTCTTAAGAGCCGAGCTATTGTATCACGGTCACTAACATTAACTATAACAACACCAGAAGAAGAATCATGTGAGTTACTCATTATTAAATAACAATAATAAAAGAACAAATTAAACAAAAATAATGTTGAAATGACTTTGAGTTCTTGACAAGAACACAAGCATCAGAAAATAATGTACAAAAGTTAAGAGTGATACCGAGCTATATATAGTGATAGCCTATCATATTTCATACTTTTTTTGGGAAATTAATCAATTGTATTCCTAGTTGATCATATTTGGAAAATCAACTAATTGTATTCCTATTCATTTGGTAACTAAATAAATTATATTCCTAATTCATGTGGGAAATTAGTAAGCTATATGTCTAATTTATCAGATTTCCTACTTTATTTTGGAAAGTTAATTAGTTTTGTTCCTAACTTATTATAACTCATAAGTGAAAGGAAATACAATAAACTTAACGTTGAAACAATACAGTAAAACATGTCCTTGTTTATATTGTTTAATAAATACAAAAAAAGTTAAATGAAAATAAATATATTTATTCTTCAATATAAAGTTAATTAGTTAATTAAATAAACTGTATTAAATCAGCGAAAAATAATTAGATTTATCATAAAAATATATGGTTCTTTTTTCCAAGTAATAATCAAATAAAATGATAATTAATGAATTAGATTGATATGAAATGCATATTTACAGAATATTTTGTCAAACTTTCAAAAACTACTTATTCTTAAAAGAATATTCATCAAACACAGTTTAAGAAAAAAAAAAAACAATTTGAAATATTACAATTTTTGTA
>JAABOM020108568.1:0-24730 GCA_011800125.2 Solanum clarkiae
TCGAAAGGTAGCGAGGGGAAGTAACGTTATACTGCCCATTTTTAGGTGATGTAGAATTGTTATGTGTTGTTCTTTGTAGGCTGTTGTAAGACTGTTGTCACATTAAAATAGGCTGTAAATGATGTGTACATGCTAATGTGTGTTGGAAAATACGATTAAAGGCATAGAGGTTTGAAGAATACGTTCCGGTTTATAAACACCCGCTTGCTGCCCATGTATTGTTTTCTTATGCGATTAGGATGTTAAGGTGTATCTATTAGATATTAATGCTAGTTTTATAACCTACTATGTTGTAGATGAGTATTTGGAGGAAGGGAAGGTTATCGCAAGGTAGTAACAAGGTTATACAACGAGGTATATAAGGTTATTTGATTTTGTATCATTTGGCATGAAACATAGATCCTTCCTTGGCACATAAAGGAACTTACAAACTCCGACACAACTATTAATTATGTCTCCATTCTTTTACATGTTCATATGATGCCATACATAGTCACTTTCAAATCTGGTTACATACATGAATGCCAAGATACATGTATTCCTTTTTGCCAAATAAAGTTCACGAGGTGTTCTATTTCATATACATTTTATTATTAGTGTAACGTACTCTTTTTCCATTGTCATATTGTCTTATATAGTTATCTACATGTCACATGCTATATATACAGTCATACAACTCCAATATTGTGACCACCAAAAGAACAATCTCAAAGGTAATTGAAAGATAAAGTATACAGTTTTTGGTAGGTGGTAGCCCCGAGGGGTTGAGTATAACCTAGCCAAGGGACGATCCTATCAAGGGGGGTAGCCCGAAGGGTTGAGTATAACCTAGCCACGGATGAACCCGATACAGTTTCACCACTAATCAGTTGGTCATTTGTTACAGTTGTGCATAGATTTTCCAGTACCGATCTTACAGTAAAGGTAAAGTGATATAAAAAACATAAAATACATGATTCCACAGTATAACTAAGGGTGGTCCCTAATCTTCCGCAGATGCATGGTTTCATTTAAGTTATTACTTTATATATAGTATATATTGCGTTACATACTCATTACATTATCTCATACTAACGTCCCTTACGGGGGACCTGCATTTCATGCTGCAGGTACAGGTACTAGCAGATCTCCTAGTAGGAGTACAGGATATTCAGCTGTGGTTACCAAGCTCCAGGTTACTTCGGAGCTTTACATGTCTAGAACTTATATATTTATATTGTACAGTTTGTTGAGGTGGGGCCTGTCCCGACCCTTATCGGATGTTTCTCTCTATTTAGAGGCTTTGTAGGCTATGAAAAGCACTGTGAAGTTATGTCTCACACTTTAGATAGCGTGGCCCTAACGATCTAGTCATATGCATCTCCTTTTGGATTGTTATCACTATTTATCTTCTTAAAGGCATGTCAAACGTAGAAACCCCTTATAATATGTATAGAACGCATATAGTTACAGGTTGGTTCTCCCGAGCCTTATCGGCAACGGGTGCCGGTCTGCCCTACGGGACTTTAGGGCGTGATAGTAACCCTCAGGTGAGACAATGAAATGAGGTTCAAGATCAGTCTTTGTCACAGATATCTCTAACTCCTCTAGCTCCTGATGAACCCGAAAGTAGTGAAATTCCCCCAGAACCGCCTACTGATGCTACCGTGCAAGATCTGAGAAATGCATTCCAACTATTGACTCGTATAGTTGCTGGCCAAGGTCAAAGATAGTAAGGTCCAATTATAGGTGCAGGCGGTGCGAATAGTGTAGCTAGCACGAGGATACGTGATTTTCTTAATTTGTAACCTCCAGCCTTCACTAGGTCAGATCCCAATGAAGATCCCCAAGACGTTATTGATCATATTCAACACACTTTAGATGTTATGCATATGAGTGGTACAGAACCTGTCGAGTTAATGACATATAGGTTGAAAGGTGTGGCTATATTGTGGTATAAAGCTTGGAAGCAATTTACGGGTATAGATACACCTCCAACTACATAGAAGGAGTTCAAAGAGGCATTTCTTGACCATTACTTGCCATTATAGATCCGAGAGGTCCATGCAGATCAGTTCTTGAATCTCCACCAAGTGAATATGAGTGTGATGGAGTATAGCCTTCAGTTTAATTCCCTGGCTAGGTATGCTCCTAATGTAGTTGCTATTATGGCAGATAGTGTTCATCGATATATGGATAGATTGGATACGTATTTGGTCAGAGATTGTACCATTGCTTCCTTGAACAAAGACGAGGATATAGTGAGTATGCAAGCTTTTGCACAGAAATTAGAGGATCAGAGGCAAAGAAGAAGGACACAAGAGTAGGAAAGGGGCCAGGTCAAGAGGGCCAGATCTGCAGGGCAGTTTACACCATCCCAAGGTGAGCTTAGGCCTCAGTTTTCTAACAGACCACCTAGGCCATTATCCTCCTAGTTTAGAGCCAGTTCTCCACCACGATTTCAAGGGTCTAGAAGTAATCAGTTTGGTCAAGAGGTGATTGACAAGGTACACGAACAACAGGATATTCAGCAGGCCAGTAAATGACTCCTAGATAACCTTGTAAACAGTGTGGAAGAAGTCATTTAGGTACATGTAGTGTTGGGACAAACTCTTGTTATTGGTGTGGTGAAATAGGGTAAATAATAAAAGATTGCCCAAGGAGGCGTATGGGGGATATAGCACAATATAGTGGATCAGTTGTTGCATCATCATCGTCAGTTCCTCCTTTAAGTAGGGTCAGCAAGCACCTATGGGTCATGGTAGATGTGTTAGAGGAGTAGCTAGCTCTAGCGGAGTCCAGAATCGCACTTATGCTCTGGGAGTCGGTAAAATTTGGAAGCCTCCCCTGATGCGGTCACAGGTATATTGTCTATCTTTTCACATAATGTATATGCATTAGTTTATCCTAGTTCTACACTGTCATACATTACCCTGCTAGTTGCTGAGAAGCTTAAGAGAACACCTAAATTATTGAACAAACCATTTGAAGTGTCTACACCAACCGGTGAATCTATTGTGGCTAGAAGTGTTTATTAAGATTGTTTAGTAACAGTTTGTGATTGTAACACATTGGCTGACCTTATTGAGCTAGAAATGGTGGAATTCGATGTTATAATGGATATGGATTGGTAAGCTTCTTGCTATGCCACTGTGGATTGTCGAACTAAGAGAGTGTACTTCCACTTTCAAAATGAGGCAATTCTTGAATGGGAAGGCAATATTAGGGCTCCAAAGGATAAATTTATCTCTTACTTTAAGGCGAGAAAGATGATACCTTAGGGGTATATATGTCATTTAGTTGGAGTGAAGGATGTGGAGGCAGAATCACCAACCCTTCAATCGGTTCCGGTGGCCAATGAATTTTTTGATGTGTTCCCTAAAGAACTCCCAGGCTTACCTCCAGAACGAGAAGTAGATTTAGGTATTGACTTCCAGGCACTCAACCTATTTCCATCCCTCCTTATAGAATGGCCCCAGCAAAATTGTGGGAATTAAAAAATTAGTTAAAAGACTTATTGGATAAGGATTTTATAAGACCTAGTATGTCAACTTGGGGTGCACCAGTGCTCTTTGTATGCAAAAAGGATAGCACTTTGAGAATATGTATCGACTATCGACAATTGAATAGGGTGACAATTAAGAATAACTACCCCTCCCTAGGATTAATGATTTATCTGATTAGTTACAGGGTGCCAAATACTTTTCAAAAATTTATTTGAGGTCAGGTTATCACCAAGTGAGGGTGAGGGAGGAAGATATACCTAAGACTGCTTTTAGAACATGCTATGGTCACTTTGAATTTCTTGTTATGTCTTTTGGGCTAACGAATGCACCAACAGTTTTTATGGATCTGATGAATAGGGTATTCAAGACATTCTTGGATGTGTTTATCATAGTGTTTATAGATGACATTTCGGTATATTCAAGATCAAAAAAGGATCATGCAAATCATTTACGACAGGTGTTACAAGTTCTTCGTGATCGACAATTGTATGCCAAGTTTTCTAAATATGAATTTTGGCTAAACTCAGTGGCTTTCATGGGTCATATTGTGTCTGATGAGGGAATAAGGGTTGATTCATAAAAGATAGAGGCTGTGAAAGATTGGCCTAGACGAATAATACACACGGAAGTTCGGAGATTCCTAGGTTTGGCAGGTTATTAAAGGAGGTTTATCAAAGGTTTTTCTTCAATTTTGCACCTCTAACAAAGTTGACACATAAGGAAACCAAGTTCCAATGAAATGATGCATGTGAAAGGAGCTTCCAGGAGATGAAATATAAGCTAAGTTTTGCACCTGTGCTATTACTTCCAGAAGGCACCGAGGAGTATGTAGTGTATTACGATACTTGAGGTGTTGGTTTAGGGTGTGTGCTGACATAACATGGTAGGGTAATTGCTTATGCATCTAGGCAACTATGACCATATAAGAAAAAACTATCCAACACATGATCTTAAGCTAGCAGTGATTGTGTTTGCCCTGAAAATATGGCACCGCTAATTGTATGGGGTTCATGTTAACATATATACTGATCATAAGAGTTTATAGTATGTTTTTAAGCAGAAAGACCTAAACATAAGACGGCGGAGATAGCTAGAGTTAATAAAAGATTATGACATTAATATACTTTACCACCCAGGAAAAGCAAATATGGTAGCCGATGCCCTGACTCATAAGGTAATTATGAATACTAGTGACCAAGCTATGGTAAGTTAAGAAGTGGCTAAGGATCTATGACAACCAGCTAATTTGGGAGTTCGCCTTTTTGAGACTTCAAAGAAAAGGTTTGTTGTGCATGATGCTTCGCGGTCTTCATTGGTAACGGAGGTAAATGAAAAATAGTTCGAGGATCCTATCTTACGATGACTTAAAGACAAGGTAAGTCAAGGTACGATAAAGGGCCTTGAACTTACACAAAATGGAGTACATTACTACCAAAATAGATTATGTGTGTCTGATATGAATGGATTAAGAAGTAGGATAATGGAAGAAGCCCATCATTCATGATATTCCATCCATCTAGGATCAACTAAGATTTACCATGACCTGAAGGGAATTTTTGGTGGACAGGCATGAAAAAGGACCTTGTAGATTTCGTGGCTCAATGTCCAAATTGCAAACAAGTGAAAGTAGAACACCAAAAACCAGGAGGTTATATGCAGTGTATAGAGCTTCCAACATGGAAGTGGAATATGATCAATGTGGATTTTGTTATCGTGTTGCCTCGCTTATTTCAGAAGTTTGACTCCGTATGGATAATAGTTGACAGACTCACAAAGTCAGCACACTTCTTTCCAGTTAGGAGTGATTATACCGCTGAAGAGTATTCCAAGCTATACCTTAAAGAGATAGTCAGGTACATGGAGTTCCAATCTCCATTATATTTGACCGAGGAGCTCAATTCACTGCAAAGTTTTAGAAGCCCTTCCAAAGGGGCTTAGGGACACAAGTGAATCTGAGTACAACATTCCACCCTCAAATAAACAAAGCAAAACGCACCATTCGGACATTTGAAGATATGTTGCAAGCTTGTGCATTGGACTTTAAATGTGATTGGGTGGACCATTTGCAACTTATTGAGTTTGTCTATAATAATAGCTACCACACGAGTATCAAGATGGCACCTTGTGAAGCTTTATATGGAAGGAAATATAGATCGCCAATTGGATCGTTTGAAGTATGTGAAACCACCTTGCTTGGGCCTCTAGTACAATAAGCCATGGAAAAAGTTAAGATAATACAGCAACGGCTAGAAACAGCCCAAAGTTATCAAAAATCATTTACGGATGTTAGAAGGAGAGGACTGAAATTCTCAATAGGGGATTGGTTATTTTTAAAGGTGTCTCCAATGAAAGGGGTTATGAGATTTGGTAAGAAGGGAAAACTGAGCCCACGCTACATAGGGCCATATAAAATTATTAAGAAGTTTGGGAAAGTTGTATATGAACTAGAGGTACGTCAAGAGCTTTCAATGGTTCATCCAGTTTTTCATGTCTCAATGCTTCGAAAATGCATATGTGACCCATCCCTTATCTCTCCTATTGACGATGTGCAGGTTACGGGAGATCTCCCATATTAAGAGGTACCTATTACTGTTCTAGATCATCAAGTTAAGAAGCTAAGGAATAAGGAAATAGCTTCAGTAAAAGTACTTTAGAGAAACCAGCAAGTAGAAGAAATAACATGGGAGGTCGAGGATGCAATGAAATCAAAATAGCCTTACTTATTTGAAGTAAAGAGGAAGTCCAACATGCAGAATTAGGACACTGATAGGTACATGTGATTAAATACTTAGTGTGTTGTCAAAAGTTTGTGTAAGTAAAGGGTTAAACTTGGTTAAGCTATCCAATTATGCTAACATTCATGGACGAATGTTCCTAAGGGGGGAGGATGTAACACCCCACATCTTACAATACTAGTACTATGCAAATGAAACATGATATGGTTTGGTCAAATTATCGCCAATTTTTAGAAGTGCTTAAATCTCCAATTAAAGGGCGATATGTATGTCTAACGCTGAAGAGGGTCGAGTGTAAATAAGTTTTAAGTTGAATTAAGGAGATCACATCCTTACGTGAAGTGAGTGAAGTTAGTATCATGTTGGACTTAGAAAGCTATCAGGTGAGTCACCTACTTGCTTAGCTTAAATTTTCTACCTAAACGGAGACGAGGCACGATGTCGAATTTGTCCAAGTTTGGTTATGAATAAAGTCCATTTTAAGGTTGTAACTTCACCCCATGTTTTAGCATCACAAATGGACTATATTTTTAGCCCAAGAATAACAGAAAAAGGGCATAAGTACAACAAAACTCACTTGGTGAGTTGGCCAAAACTAACTAAGAGAAAGGTAACAAAATATGCAGCAAAGGACCAACTAATTTGAACCCAGTAAGGCCCAAGTGGAAGGGGAAAAATGGTACTTTGAGGCTTAATATCAGCTCACTCAAATCATTCAACTTGAACAATTTTAGATTTTCATAAGGATTTCTCTCTACACTTCTTAACTTTGTAAAGCAGCCAAAAGGAGTTTTTAGGGTTCTTAAGGAGGCCTTCAACCTTGAAGGTAAAGGTAAGTGATTATAGTTGTGTGTTTAGTACGATTTTCTTATGCAAAACAAGAGACTATGTTGGTTATGTCTATGCTGAAATTGTTGGACAGCATGTATTCCAAAGTTGTTGTACATTTTTCTTGTTTACTTGGAAGCTTTTCTATTTTTGGTTGGATTGATTATGAAGGGAGGCTACTGTTCTTAGTGAATATTGGTTCTATAATGATGTATAAAGGCTTCTGCACCATTTTTACAGTCCACGAAAGTAAGTTCTTGTGTGATATCGTAATTGTGCTCTTTATAGAAACTTGTGAGATGGTTGATTGTGTGCTGTGGTATCACACCCTCCACCTATTTTGAGGTCTGTTTTTGAATTGTTTTAGGACTGTTTGTATGTATAAATGTTATGGGAATAGTTTGGTTGAAGTTGGTAAAGTTTTGGGATCATCAACGTTGTAATGTAGCGTAGGGAGGTAACCTTATCTTGCCTATTTATATGTTGCATATAATTGTTATGACTTGTGCTTAATGGGCTGTTGTAAGGATGTTATGGCACTAGAAAAAGCTACACATGACATATATATATATATATATATATATATATATATATGAATATTTATTAGAAATTACTATTAGGGGCAGAAAGGTTGAAAGAATACGCTCGGGTTTATAATTATCCGCTTGTTGCTTGTATGTTGTTTTATGACAGTAGGCTGTCAAGATGTAGCTATTAGTTTCTAGTGTTTGTTATATCACCTACTATGTTGTAGAAAAATGTTCGTAGGAAAGGAAGCTTATCTCAAGGTAATCGCGAGTTCGTACAGGGAGGTACGTAAGGCTACTTGATTTCATATGATTTGGCATGAAACATAGATCCCTCCTTGGCACATAAAGGCATTTACCAAATTCGACACAAGTTTTAATCGTGTCTCCACTCTTTCACATGTTCATACGCTTCCATACATAGTCACCTTCAAATCTACATACATACGTGGATACCAAGTTACATGGGTTCTTGTTGCTAAATAAAGTTCACGAGTTGTTTAATCTCATACGCATTTTAATTACTTGTGTAGCATACTCTTTTCATTGTCATATTGTCTTGTATGATTATCTGCTTGTCACATGATACATATATATCCCTATAGCTCTAATATTTTGACCATCAAAAGAATCATCGCAAAGGTAACTAAACATAAAGTATATTGCTTATTGATGGGGGGTAACCCGAACGGTGGAATAATCACCTAGCCAGGGTCAATCCTATCATGGGGGTAACCCGAGGGGTTAAAGGAAAAGCCTAGCGAGGCCGATCTTGATATAGATTTACCACTGATCAGCTGGTCATTTGTATTACATGCTATATACAAATTATATAGTAAAGGTAAAATAATAAAAAGAAATAAAGTACATGATTCCACAGTATAACTAAAGGTGGTCTCTTATCCTACACTAGTGCATAGTTTCATTTGAGTTGTTACTTCATATACAGTATTTCCTACCTTACATATTCTATACATTATCTCGTACTGACGTCCCTAACAAGGGACCTGCATTTCATGCTGCAGGTACAGGTGCTAGTAGCTCTCCCCAGTAGGAGTACAAGATATTTAGCTGCTGTTACAAAGCTCCAGGTCGCTTTGAAGCTTCGTGTGTCTAGAGTTTATATTTTTGTACTATATAGTTAGTCGAGGCAGGGACTGTCTCGACCCTTATCAGATACTTTTCCTTATCTAGAGGATTTGTAGACTATGTAAATTGAAGTGTGGTCATGTCTCATACTTTAAACACCATGGCCCCAACGTCCTAGCCATATGCATTTCCTTTTGGCTTGTTATTACTGTCTACTTTCTTAGAGGCATGTTGAATGTAGAATTCCCTCATAATATGTATAGAAAGTGCATAGATATAGGTTGGTTCTCCCGGGCGTTATCAGCAACGGGTGGGAGTCTGCCTTAATAGGACTTTGGGCGTGACACATACTCTCCTCAGTGTTTTTGGTAAAACTTTCATTTATGTCTTGCATTTGTATTTTTGCTTGTTTTTCCTTAGCCATGAGTAGCTAAGTACCCACAACTTGGGTTTGTGGGAATCATGGGTAGTTGATTTGAAATAAACTAGGTTTATTGCATTTCTACGATTGGGGTTTGCACATATTATTTATTTTCCTTCATTATGATTATCGTTTGGTGGTGGCCAGCACTAAACCCCGACTACTATCACTAGCCTGATCAAGGTAGTGATGAATAGGAAAAAGGAAGTAGATGACAGGATTTGATTGATGCAATCTCGTCTAATCAACCAAACATGTCCAAGGGGAGGTTGGCTAGGACAATTAGCAACAGCTAGTTGGCACCCCATGGTGGCTAACAAGCGCCATGGTGAAATTCGACCTTCACCTTCAAAAGAGGGCTGGAAGAACCTGAGTTATCATCTTGCATGCGAATTTCCTATTGTAGTTATGTTACCTAGAGTAATCAAGTCAATGAACCACGGTGAACACAATTCCCAAGTTGTCCCTAAAATTAACAGCTTCCTCACGTCTTTGTTTAGTGTTTATTTCACTTTGTTTTTGAATCACAAAAACCCCACATTTGGTGATTTTAGTTATTTATGCTTGAAATGATTAGTAGTGGATTCTTGTAGTCAAGCCCCATATTCCCTGTGAGGTCGATCCTAAAATTCAATTAGGTTAATTGTTGATAACGACCATTTTCTTATTGGAGTGTGAACATCATAAAAAATTATGGTACCATCCCCGGGGAATACGACTAGGTTTTGACTTGAATCTTCTATTAGTTAGTTCTAGTGTTAATTCCTAAAATCTCTTGTATTTTACTTTTATTTTTGTTTTTTTGTTTTATTTTCTTTTCATTGTCTACTAGGTTGTATGCCCAACACAAGGAGCCAAGGCAATCCCTTAGCTCCATAAATTTGGAGATCCATCGACTACTGAGAAGAATTTCTCAAGTAATGAGGATATCGAGGTAGAGAAAGAAATGAATATGAATAAGGATATGGGAAGAGAGGGGAATCCACAACCAAGGGGTAACAGGCTAAAGTTTAGGGCCTTTAAGGAAAATGCTTATGAATGGAATCAATATCGATTGAACCCTATGGTTATGGACGCTACTGGTGCTATTGTATTACCTCTTTTACTGATAGATACGAAGTTCATGGTATCGAGTGTATTGCTCCAAATGCTCCAAAAGTGCAGACTATTCACAGGGCTACCTTCGAAGGATCCTCACAGTCATCTTCAAAATGTGGTGTTTGTTTGTAAGAGTGTAATGGGGACACAAAATCTTTCTCTTGACGTTGTTGATGTAAGAGTGTTTCCACGGTCTTTGACTGGCAATGCAGCTGTACGGTTGTCCGAGCTTCCTCCAGGTACTATTACAGGTTAGGCTGAGCTTCAGAGAGTATTCCTTGAAGGATATTTTACAATATCTAAGAAGTTAAATATCAAGGACCGAATCAACAACTTCTAGCAATTGTCAGGTGACTCTATTAGCACAAAGTGGGAGCGGTTTACCAAAATGCGTAAGGATGGTGCCCGATCACAAGATTTTTGATGATTCTTTCGTTGACATTTTCTATCAGGTGCTTGATGAGGATAGTCAAACATACACAGACACAATCATGGGAGGCATGTTCCTTGACTAACCTTTGCATTGATAGCCTTAAGGATAGAGCTAAAAACAAATAGAGCATGGGGTTGATGGGAGCGAGGTGCGATGAAACCTTCTTTTGTGGCCAACACTAACAATGAGCAAGCAATGGTAAACAAAGAGATAATGGAACAACTTGCTCAACTTTGCACAAGTATGGAGTTGGTTTTAAAGCAAAACCAAGCAAGGGTCAAAGTAGTCACCCACCAACCTCCAAGGGCTCCCATCTATGAAGATCTATTCTTTAATGAAGATGCCTATCTTGTAAGCAACCAAGCGGCAGGTTTTCGAAACAACCCCTAAGGGTCTAATGCAGACTATTGGAGGTAAGGGTTCGAAAATCAAGGTCAGAACTTCCACCGTGATAGGGTATATAGAGACAACTGGGGCGGATAGTATGAGAGAGAGAGTGCAATATACCAAATGGTGAATAAAAGAGGGATACAGGAATGGTCCTTGTGTTCTACCTCACAACCGTGATGCTAGGTCAAGTAACTCAAAGATTAAAGATATGTCAAAAAATTGTTGAAGCGGGCCGATCACAAGATGAAATTTAGAAGGAATAAAGATAGATAAATCAAGCATTAACCAAAACATAGTCTCATTCGATGGCGATTAGGCAACTTGAATAACAATTTGGGAAAGTTTCTTCACAGTTGAACCAACGCCAAAAGGGCACCTTACCAATTAATACGGTTCAAAATCCTTAAAATAAAGGGCATTGCATGGAGGTCATGACTCGGGGAAGCAAAAGCACTATAGATTTCGCTATGCCAATGGTCAAAAATGGAAATTATAGGAAGAGAGTGAATGAGGAACCAAGGCATACAACACAAACGAGCAACCCAAGAAATACAAAACCTTACCAAGCCCCCCTTCTCCTTTTCCTCAAAGGCTTGGGAAGAGGAAGGTGGAAAGTATGTTTGAGCAGTTCTGGGCGATGCTTAAGAAATTATCAATAGACATTCCCATAATGGAAGATCTTGAGATAATGCACGGACATGCAAAATGGATGAAAGATCTATTCAAGAAGAAGCAAAAAGTGAGCCAAGGCCTCTCTCAAAAGTTTCAATATTGTAGTGCCATCACTCCAAAGTCCTTGGTGCAAAAGCGGGAAGACCCTGGTGCATTCACCATTCCATGCACTATAGGAGAACATGAGTTTGCTAAAGAACTACGTGATTTGGGGGCTAGTATTAACTTGATGCCTCTTGTTTTGTTCAGAAAGCTCAGGTTGGGAAGCCTTGCCCCTATGAAGATACGATTGTTGATAGTTGACAGAACAGTAAAAAAGCCTGTGGGGATACTGTACGATGTGTTGGTAAAGGTATACAAGTTTATATTTCCTACCGATTTTATTACAGGTGACTGTGAGATTAATTTTGCAGTTCCTGTCATCTTGGGAAAACCTTTCGTAGCCATGGGTCGAGAATTAGTTGATATGGAAAAGACCTACTCACTTTTAGGCTTTAGAAAGATGCATCTATGTTCCAAGTGGGTCAACATGATGGAAAGAATTCTGTGTTCCAGGTCATTTCTATGATCTCAATGGATGAGGACAATGAAGTTGAAATCCCAATAGAATTAAGGTTCAGAGTCGATCCTTTGGCAGCGGTATTGATGAATTTCAATGGTGACATCATTCCTGATTATAAGGAAACAGTAAATACTCTTGGGGTATCATTTAGAACAAAGCAACAAGCAAGGTCGGTGTTAGGTTTATGTAATAAGGAAACACCACCTACTAAGCCTTCTATAGCAGACCCACGAGAGTTAGAGTTAAAGGCATTACCATCACATCTGCAATACACATACTTGGGAGAGAATAGTACCTTGCCTGTCATTATTGCAGCAGATTTGAGTGAGGCGCAAACAGAGGCCCTTGTCTCAGATCTCGAGAAGTTCAACAAGGCAATTGGGTGGACAATTGTAGACATCATTGCCATACCTCCTGGGATATACACTCACAAGATTCAACTAGTCAAGGATTATAAACCGAGTATTGAGCATCAAAAAAGGTGAACCCCCCAATGCAAGAGGTAGTGAGGAAAAAAATCATCAAGTGGTTAGATGCAGGAGTAATCTACCGAATTGCTGACAGTTAGTGGGTCAGTCCAGTACAGTTTGTTGCAAAAATATAGGTATCATATTGGTGCCTAATGTAAAGAATGAGTTGATCCCCGTGAGACCAGTAACCGAATATAGAGTACGCATGGATTATAGAAAGCTCAATACTTCTACTGAGAAAGATTATTTTCCTATGCCCTTTATGGATTACATGCTCGACAGATTGGCAGAGAAGGGATGATACAGCTTTCTTGATGGATATTCTGGGTACAATCAGATTGTTATCGCACCTAAAGACTAGGAGAAGAAAACTTTCACATGTCCTTATGGAAACTTTGGACTATGTAATGCTCAAGAAACATTTCAAAGATGCATGATGTCCATCTTTTCAGACATGGTTGAGAGCACTATTGAGTGTTCATGGAAGATTTTAGTGCTGTTGGCCAGTCGTTTGAAGAATGCTTGTTACATTTGTGTGATGTGTTGTACAGGTACGTTGAGAGTCACTTGGTGTTAAACTGGGAGAAATGCCATTTTATGGTCAAATAAGGCATCATACTTGGCCACCAGATTTCAGACAAGGGAATGATAGTGGATAAAGCAAAAATCGAGGTTATAGAGAAATTGCCACTACCCATTTTGGTTAAAAGGTATTAGGAGCTTTCTAGGCCATGAAGAATTCTATCGCCGCTTCATAAATTTTTTTTCCAAGATCTCATAACCCTTGTGTAAGTTATTGGAGAAAGATGCCAAGTATGCATTTGATACGCATGTATGCATGCCTTTGAAGAATTGAAAAGAAGGCTGACCACAATACCTATTATTGTGGCTCCAAATTTTCCAAAACCATTCAAAATAATATGTGATACAAGTGGGGTACAAGGTGTGCTGTTGGGGCAACGAATGGAGATAATTCTGCATCCGATCTGTTATGCCATCAAAGCATTAAATGTCGCCCAAAAAAATTATACAATGACCGAAAAAGAATTGCTTGCCTTAGTTTTTGCTTTTGAAATGTTTCGGTCATACTTATTGGGGGCAAAGGTGATTATGCACATAGACCATGCGGCTCTCAAATATCTTATGGCCAAGAAGGATGCAAAACCATGATTGATCAAATGGGTACTTCTGTTGCAAGAGTTTAACTTTGATGTGATTGACAGAAAAGTGTCAGAAAATCAAGTAGTTGATCATCTCTCTAGATTGGAAGATGAAGCTACGGTGAAATTTTACGATAGTCTTGAAATAAATGAACCATTTCCTGATGAGAAAGTTTTGGCGGCCTCACATGATCTTATACATTGGTTTGTAGACTATGCTAACTACTTGGTGAGTGATATAGTGCTGCGTAATTTGAACAACCATCAACCTCAAAAGTTTATGCATGATGTCAAGAAGTTCTTCTAGGATGAGCAATATTTATTTCACATTTGCGCAGATGGGATCATCCGTTGATGTGTTCTATTAGTGGAAATGATGAGCATTCTTCAAGCATGCCACTCATTGTTGGTAGGTGGCCATCATAGTGGAGCTTGAATGACTTACGAAGTATTGTAGTATGGATACTATTAGCCATCTATATATAAAGGCACCCATGATTATGTAAAGTCTTGTGATAGCTGCCAAAGAGAGGGAGGAATTTCACGAATGAACAAACTTTCTCTTAATCCTATTTTGGTCATAGAACTGTTTAATGTTAGGGGCATTGATTTCATAGTACCCTTTGTTAGCTCTCATGGTAACAAGTACATTCTGGTTGTAGTTGATTATGTCTCTAAGTGGGTGGAGGCCATGGCTCTACCAAACAATGAGGGTAAGAGTGTTACCAGTTCCTCCAAAGAAGCATTTTCTCCAGGTTTGGTATGCCTCGGTTAATTATCGGTGATGGAGATTCTTATTTTTGCAACCAGTTGTTCAAAAGGTCTCCTTGAAGGACATGGTGTAAAGTACCATATGGAAACCCCATATTATCCCCACTGGAAGTATCAACCTGAGAAATAATGGAAATCTTATCCAAAATAGTAAATATGAATCACACTTATTGGTCAAAGAAGTTGGATGATGCTTTATGGGCCTACCGGACTACCTTCAAAACTACAATCGGAATGTCCCCTTATCAACAGGTGTTTGGGAAAGCTTGTTACCTACCGGTTGAACTTGAGCATAAGACATTATGGGCATCGAAGAAGATGAATATAGATTGAAATCAAGCTACAACTTCTAGGATGATGCAAGTGAATAAGCTTGATGAATTTAGACTACATACATATAAGAGCTCCACCTTGTACAAACAATGAATGAAAGTTCAGCATGGTCACAAAATTAAAGATCGTCAATTTACCCCGGGAGACATGGTATCGCTCAATAACTCCAATTTGAGGTGGTTTCCTGGAAAACACAAGTTTTAGTGGATGGGGCCACTCTAAGTAGTGCACGTTTTTAGTCATAGATCCATCGAGTTAGAAAGTAGTGATTGAAACACTTTCAAAGTCAATGGTCAGAGAGTCAAATAGTACATGGTCGACATAGAAGAAATCAAGACAGTGGAATATTAGGATCTTGATGTAGCATGAGCATAAAAGCTTTCTGTTGTGCCGCAATAATAAATTAGGCGCTTCCTGGGAGGCAACCCATAGTATTCCCCTTGCACCTTTTCTATGTATTTTTACTTTGAGGGCAAATTATCCTATTTTTGCGGGGAGTGGGAAGTTATAGATTCAGGTGAAGCCTGAGTAACCTCGAATCCATGACTTCCCCAATTTTTTGATTGCAAGGTTTTCTTGCTGTGATTCTTTTTCCTTGTGGATATTTACTTTTCCGTTGAACTGACATGTTTAGGCAGTTTAGATAATGTGTAAATATATAGTAGTGTTATTTGTTGGCATATACATAGTCTTTAATTGCGTTTTAAAGTTTTAATGAAAAAATGGGTACCCTCAACTTTTTTTGAGATTGTGGTTGTTAGTGTATTCATACATTTTGGAGTATCTAGCAATGTTTGTTCTGATATTGTGAAGGTAAGCTGAGTCTAAAAGCATGACCTGTGAGTCTATACTAGATTAAGGATGCAATGCTATGTCTGTTGTGAGCTTATTTTGCTGCATTCATGCATCTTGTACAGACTCATAACTTGCCTTAGCACTCTTAGATTGATTTGATGATGTGGTTGATATGGAAAGGATCTTAGGCCTTTGTTCTTTGAGTGAACACACTTTTAGCCTAAATGACCCACCAAATGAGTGAGTGAATCCCTTTTTCCAAATTTTAGAGCTTATCATTTACTCATTCTTTCTTCACACCTTGCTAGCTTAACCTTGTTTGTTAAAATGCCTTAATATTATCCCTAGTCTGTCCTTGGACAAGTGAACCTTAATTGAGGCTAAAAGCCTAAGTTGAGTGTGGCTACAAATTGTGGCCCTAGTTTGAGGAGTAGATATTGTGTACCTCATCTCAGGCTAAAAGCCTAAGTTGAGGGTAGCCTTTATTGTGGTAAAATAATAACAGTGAGGTGGTTAGTTGGGAAATAAAGAATGAAATAAAAAACATGTGCCAAGTGAAGAAAAATAAAAGAAAAATACCTTGAATTGGGAAAAAGTAGCAAGAATTGAGTTCAGAAATAAGGCATAGCTGAAAATAAATAGAAAGCACTCGAGAAAAGTTTGAAATAGGAGAATAAGGGTAGATTTAATGAAAAGGGTTGGATTATGAAAGCGAAAAGTGTTGGTAAATAGGGTTCAAGGATAACTTTTAGTCACTACTTGTCTAAAATGCCATACAAAAGCCCCCTGAACCTATGTTACAAGCCCATAAGTCCTAAAGTGATACAAATCAACCTTATCACCAAGCTAGAAGATGAGTATAGAGGCAAACCTATTGTGTTAGTTAGTATGAATGAATTTCAATAGTGAGAGTGAGAATGTTTCCTCAGTCCCTGAATTTTAAATGCTTTTTGACTTAGTATGAGGGACTTCTTTCTAGTAAGGGCATTTACATTAATTGAGTAGCATATGACTATACCAGCGATTGTGGATGGTTGATGTTCCTTAGCTTTTCATAGTTGGATTGACAGGAAACACATTATGTTCTGGTTTTCCTTAATAACCTCACAATCCTACTTTGGAAATGGTAGATGGGTACCTGAATAAAAGGATTATTGGATATGCCATTAGTATAGATACTACATATTTCTCATTGTCTGTTAACGTTTAGTCATCACTTGAGGACAAGAAATAATTCTAAGTTGAGGGTGTTGATGTGTTGTCAAAATACAACACATTTGATGCCTAAAACAAGAAATTCTGTGCGTTTTGAATCCAACTTTTTATGGTTTTTACATATTTTTGTGTTGTTGTTGCAGAAAAGTTAGGTTGGCATGTTTTGGAAGGAAAATTTTAGATTTTGCTAAATCATAGGACATACGAGCTCACCTATGAGACGTAGTCTAATCTATGAGTCGTAGGGTGTGTCGTAGAAAGAAACAGAGACCAAAATTCAGAAATCTACTAAGTGGAGGTCACCCTTACGAGGCCATCCTATGAGTCATAAGCCTCACTATGACTCGTATAGGTGGATTCATAGCGGGAATCAGAGAGCCAAAATATTGGACCAATAACTGAATCCATGACTACGAGAGGAACATGCTAGTCATAGTTCGATCAACAATTTATACCTATGGGTCGTACAAATTCAGTGCAAGATGCCAAGAACCTGATACGAGACCCTGACTAAGATTCGTAGGTCGCCCTACAAGACCTTGACTATGACTCATAGGTCACCCTACGAGTCATAACTGCAAGGCATACCAGTTGCCAGCTATCTTTTCTCTGTTATTTTTAGGGTTTATTTGTAAACACTATATACATATTTAGTTTTAACTTTTATAGGGGCATTACAGATTTTGGAAGATAGAACTTTCCTTTGAATATTCTCTCAAGAATATTTTAGGGTTTTAGATTAGTTTAATATTTTCTCTTGGAAATCCCATTTTGGGGATTGCAAATCTTGCTTTGTACTCATTACTGATCAATCGAGCTTTTGGGTTTGCAACTTGTGGTGCCTATAGTCCTCACTATTTTTGGTAAAACTTTCATTTATGTCTTGTGTTTGCATTTTTGCTTGTTTTGCCTTAGGCATGAGTAGCTAAGCACCCACAATATGGGGTTATGGGAATCATGGGTAGTTGATTTGAAATTACCTAGGTTTATTGCATTTCTACATTGGGATTTGCATGTATTGTCTATTTCCCTTCATTATAATTATTGTTTGATGGTGGCAACACTAAACCCCATCTACTATCACTATCCCAACCAAGGTAGTGATGAATAGGAAAAGGAAAGTAGATGATAGAATTCGATTGATCTGTTCTCGTCTAATGAACCAAACTTGACCAAGGGGAGGTTGATTGGGACAATTAGTAAAGGTTAGTTGGCAGGCCATGGTGGCCGACCAAGTGCCCTGGTGAAATTCGACTTTTATCTTCAAAAGAGATATGGGAGAACCTAAGTTACCATCCTGCATGCGAATTTCCAATTATAGTTATGTTAACTAGGGTAATCAAGTCAACGAACCATGGTGAACACAATTCCCAAGTTTTCCCAAGATGGCTTTTCGGACTATATATGGGAATATTGAATTTATAGTAATATAATTTGGCTTAACTAATGCACCTGTGATATTAATGGATCCAATGAATAGGGTCTTTAAACCTTACCTTGACATGTTTGTGGTGGTCTTCACAGATGACATATCTATTTACTCCTGATTTGAAAAAGAGCACATGAAGCATTTGAAGATAGTGTTGCAATTTGAGGGATGAGAGGTTGTTTGCTAAATTCGAAGGGGGTTGCATTCCTAGGACATGTGGTGTCGGGGGATGGAATTAAAGTGGGTTGCTAGGGAATGTGGTTGTTTGAATGGGGTTGCATTCCTAGGGCATATGGTGTGAGGGGATTGAATTAAAGTGGACCCTAAGAAGACAGAAGTGATAAGAAATTGACCTAGGCCTTTGACTCAAAAAGATATTAGGAGTTTCTTGGTCTTACCAGAGATTTGTGAATAGTTTTTCTTCAATTGATTTCCCTTTGACTAACTTGACACAGAAGAAGGCGAAATTTTTAAGGACCGATGAATATGAAAGAAGTTTTCAAACTTTGAAAAATAATCTTATGTTCGCTGCTTTATTGTCTCTACTGGAAAGGTTAGAAGGGTTTGTGGTTTTTCTTGAACTTCAAGAGTTGGTTTAGGGTATGTATTAATGCAATGTGGCAAAGTCATAGAATATGCTTCTCGGCAACTAAAGGTGCATGAACGTAATTATTCACCCATGATCTTTAATTAGTGGCCATGTTATTTGCTTTGAAAATATGGCTCATTATTTGTATGGGGCCCATGTAGACATATTCAACAACTGCAAGAGTCTCCAATATGTGTTCACATAAAGAGATCTTAATTTGAGAAAAAGACAGTGGTTAAAACATCTTGAGGATTATGACATAAGTCTGTGCGATCATCCCAGCAAAGCTAAAGTTGTGGCTGATTCTCTAAGTAAAGTGTCCATGGAAAGTGTGGTTCATATTAGTGATGGCAATAAGGAAGTGGCTAGAGAAGTTCATCGGTTAATTAGGTTGGGAGTTAGGTTGAATGAGTTTGAAAATAGAGGTGTAGTGATTATTGATGGAAGATTCCAAATCTTCTTTAATTGAAGAGGTCAAGTCCGAACAAGACCTTGACCCTGCCTTGCTAGACTTGAAAGCTTCAGTGAAACATGGTAAAGTGGAGGTTTTTTCCCAAGGGCGAGATGTTTTCCTTAGATACTAAGTTAGGTTGTGTGTGCCTAATGTTGATGGGTTAAGCGATTTGATTTTAAAAGAGGAACATAATTCAGGTTGTATAAGAAGACATATTACCAAGTTTGTATCCGATTGTCACAATATCCAACAAGTGAAAGCCAAACATCAAAGGTCGAGTGGCCTAGCCCAAGACATCAAAAATTCATACTTAGAAGTAGGAAGAGATCAACATGGATTTTGTGATTGGTTTGCTGATGAGTAGAAAGAACTTTTATTCTATTTAAGATATCATTGATAGAATGACAAATTTGACTCAATTTTTACCAGTTGAAACAACTTATGGTGCCGAAGATTATACCCAGCTATATATTCACGTGAGAAGGAGAGATCTTTAGTTTAATATTGATGATTGGTTGTATTGAAAGGTGTGGTCCTGTTTGGCAAGAAGGGAAAGTTGAGCCCAAGGTTTGTAAGGCCGTGTAAAATTGTGAGGAGAATTGGTAAGGTTTCCTACGAATGGTTGTTGCCGACGGAAATGACCATGGTTCATCAAGTCTTCCATGTGTCTATGTTGAGGAAGTGTGTAGGTGAACCAAGTTCTTTAGTGACAATGGAGGTTGTATGTGTTGTACAAGATAACTTGACCTATAACAATGTCCCAATTAAAATAGTAGATAGACGAGTGAAGAGATTAAGAAATAAAGATGTGGTATCCATCAAATCCCTTTGGAGGAATCAACAAGTCAAAAGTGCCACTTCAGAAGCCGAAACAAACATTAAGAATCAATATTTGTACCTCTTTTACTCTATTCAACCCTTAGGCAACAAATTAAATCAAATCTATTATTTCAAGTCTTATGTTTGAGCCCTTATATTATTTTTGCGTGCATACATGTTTAAGGTGACAAGTTTTTGTGATTTTGATGTATATGTTTGAATCTTTTGAGAATAATGTCTAAGTGCATTAATTGCATTCATGTTGGGTTGAAAGTTTTCTAATTAGTCCTTTTACATACGTTTCCTTTACATTTAGGGACAAATGTCCCCAAGGGAGAGATAATGTAACACCTCTCACGTGCCTCGATAATATGCCCTATAGTGTATTTCCTGAATATCTCAAAATTCATGCGTAATTTCGTTAATCCAACTTCATATTCTTTTTCAGGGGCAAAATGTGTAAGAAAGGGGTGGTCATTAATTTTTAGACGACCTATAGCGAAAAACAATTATATGCTATGGGGGCTGAACTAGAAAGGGTATAGAACCAGTACACATCGCGAACTTGTCACACACTAGTATGAAAATGGCCTAAACCCATTCCTAGGCCAAAACAGGGGAAAATTGAACTCCACACGAAAATGTACTAGTTAGGTGCAAGTTCGCGTCGTGGACTTATCGCGGACTAGTTCAACAATTTCCTTAATTTTCTTTTTTCACTTAAGGGCAATTAGGTAATAACCGAATGCATACATATGCCGGAATACCTTGCTCTTCAGCCATTTCCAAGACCTACAACACTCCAAAACCCTCCCAAAGTCCTCCGAATTCCTCACAATTCCCCAATCTAAATCCAAGATATCTCAAGAGCTTGCTTTGGATTTCAAGAACCTTATTCAAGCCCAAGTATTCCTCAAGTATTTCTTCAAGAAAACTCAAAGATTAAGGTATGTGGGTTTCATTAATGAGGATTCTTCCACCCATAAAGCCAATCTTTCTATTTTTGTCAAATTTTGTGATTTTAAGATTTAATACATTATGCGTAAACTTTATTATGCATTATTAAATAATGATTTGAGTTTTGATTCTTCAAGTATTGATTGATTAAGTATCAATATCTATTGAATGTTTGTTCTATGATTTGTTTTGTATATATTGAAGCTATGCATGATATGAACTATGTAAACTATGAAAGTTTGTGAACTTTTAAGATTTCATGACACCCAAATTGGGGTTTCTATTACAATGATGGTGGGTTGAATTGAATAATATCCAAATGAATTGATTTTACTCCTCTCTTGTCTTATACTCTTTAATTTCATACTTTGTTTTACTAAATTTACATAATAAGATTTCTTATGTTGATGAAAGACTATTGCATGTTTTGCAAGATAACCATGAGATGATAAATTATGGGATCCTACGCATGAATCGAACTCATGAAGAGATCCTATGATTTATAAGTATGATATGGAGCCTTTATACTATATTCTACCCTCTTGTGAGTGAATAATGTCTACTTGAAAGCTTCAAGCATGATAACTCTTTTACCCTCATTTGTAATGTATTCCCCGCAAGAAGGGGTCAAGTCTATGAAATATTTTATACTCTTGTATAAGGTATTTACTCACTTGTAGGGGTCAATTATGTGAGTGATCTACTTATACCATATTGTCATGTTTTCATAAGTCATTCAAGTTATGATTAAATTTATGATTATGTCAAGTATTCCTTTGGATTAGACTTAAAACTAAAAGAGGCTTAAGGTGGGGGCTCGATCCAAGGGGTCCTTATATGAAGACTTGGTATCTTAACAATGTGCTACCATAAGTTTATATTATTTCCCTAAATGGGATTTACTAGTGGATCCAACTACCCTACATCTTACAATACTAGTACTACGCAAATGAAACATGATATGGTTTGGTCAAATTAATACCAAATTTTAAAAGTTCTTGAATCTTCAATTAGAGGGCGATATGTATGTCTAACACTGAAGAAGGTCGAGTATATATAGGTTTTATGTCAAATTTTGGAGATCACGACCCTAAACAATATGAGAGAATTGAGGTGCTTTTGGGACTTAGAAAGCTAGTAGGTGAGTCACCTACTTGCTTAGCTTAAATTTACTAGCTAAACAGAGACGAGGCCCGACGTCGAACATGTTCAAGTCTGATTATGAATAAAACCCATGTTAAGGGTGTAACTTTAGCCCGTGTTTTAGCATCATAAATAGACTTTATTTTTAGCCCAAGACAAATAATAAAGAGTGCCCAAGTACACCACAACCCACTTGGTTAATTAGGCCCAAAATAAGTGAAGAGGAATTTTGAAAATGGGCAGCCAAGGCCCATCAACTTTGAGACCCATTTAGGCCCTAGTGTGAGGGCAAATCTGCTACCTCACCAGCTTATTAATATGTGGTATTATGTGCTCAAAATGTCAAAAGAAAGTAAGCCAAGATACTTTTTAAAAAGGGCTCAAAATAGCTCCTTAACTCATTTCACTTTTGAGCAATTTTCAGGTTTCCTAAAGCCTCTTTTTCTCTCTTTATTTCACTTCACAAGGCAACCTACACAACCCTATAGGGTTCTTGAAAAAGAACTAAATCTTGAAGGCTAAGGTAAGTGGAAATATCTATGTATTTGTTATACTTATCCCATAAAAAACAAGAAATATATGCTAGTATGTTTGTGCTGGAAATTTGGATAGCATGTGTCCTAAGGATTATTGTGAATCTTTCTTGTTACTTAAGAGGATTTTCTATTTTTGGTTGGCTAAATTATGAACTAAGACTTATGTTTTTAATAAGGTATTGTTTTTTAGTGATGTAACTAAGCTGTTGCATCACTTTTATAATCCGCAAAAGTGAGTTCTTATTAGATATCACAATTGTGTTCTTGGTACGAACTTGTGGGCTGATTGATCGAGGACTATGGTCTCATGTCCTCCAACTATTTTGAGGAATATTTTTGAACTGTTTTAGGACTGTTTGTATGTGTAAATTTTGTGGGCACAGTTTGGTTGAAGTTGGTAAAGTTTTGGAATCATCAACGTTGTAATGTAGCGAAGTGGTGTAACGTTATGCCGCCTATTGGTATGTTGCATAAAATTGTTATGTCCTTTGCTTTGTTGGTTCTTCTAAGGCTATTATAGCACAAAAACAGGCTGCACATGATATGTTTATCATAATGTGTATATTAGAAAATACCATTAAGGGCGGAAAGATTGAAAGAATTCGCTCGGGGTTATAATTATCTGCTTGCTGTCTGTATGCTGGTTTTTTCATGAGATTGGGCTGCTCGGGTTTATAATTATCTGCTAATGCTAGTTTTATCACCTGCTATGTTGTAGATAAATATTTGGAGGAAGGGAATGTTATCTGGAGGTAATAGCAAGGTTGTACAGTGAGGTATGTAAGGCTACTTGATTTCGTATTACTTTGCATGAAATCTAGATTTTTCCTTCCCACATAAAGGCACTTGCCAACTCCAACACAATAATTAACCATGTCTCCACTCTTTGACATTTTCGTATTCTTTCATACATAGTCACATTCAAATCTGCATACATGCTTTGATACCAAGTTACATAGGTTTTTGTTGCTAAATAAAGTTCACGAGTTGTTTCATCTCATACGCATTTCATTATTTGTGTAACGTTCTCTTTTAATTGTCATATAGTCTTGTATGATTATTTATATGTCACATACTACGCATACAACCCTACAACTCCAATACTGTGACCGCCAAAAGAACCATCTCAAAGGTAATTAAAAGGTAAAGTATATTACTTATTGATTAGTGGTAGCCCGAGATGTGGAAGAATTACCTAGCAAGGGTCGATCCTATCATGGGGGTAGCCCGAGGGCTTAAGGAAGAGCCTATCCAGGGTCGATCCCAATATAGTTTTACCACTGATCAGCTGGTCATTTGTATTACATATTGTGCACAGATTATACAGTAAAGGTAAAGTGATGAAAAGAACATAAAGTACATGATCCCACAGTGCAACTAAACGTGGTCTCTTATCCTATACCGGTGCATAATTTCATCTGAGTTATTACTTTATATACAATATTTTCTGCCTTATATATTTAGTACGTTATCTCGTATTGACGTCCCTAATGGGGGACCTGCATTTCATGTTGCAGATACAGGTGCTGGTAGCTCTCCCCGGAGAAGTACAGGATTTCCAGCTGTTGTTACCAAGCTCTAGGTTTCTTCAGAGCTTTGCATGTCTAGAGATTATATTTTGTGTTGTACAGTTAGTCGAGCCAGGGCCTGTCCTGAACCTTATCAGATACTTTTCCTTATTTAGAGGCTTTGTAGACAATGTAAATTAAAGTATGGTCATATCTCGTACGTTAAACACCTTGGCCCCAATGGCCTAGCCATATGCATTTCCTTTTGGCTTGTTATCACTGTTTATTTTCTTAAAGGCATGTCAAATGTA
>JAABOM020108579.1:0-65889 GCA_011800125.2 Solanum clarkiae
ATATTTTTGCCAGAAAGTATTCAAGAAATATGTATGTAGACTATTTATACCCTTAATTCCTCTATTACCATCAATGGGGGCACATGAAACAACATTCTCCTATTTTAGTTTAGCCTTATATACCTGATATGAAACTTTAATACTCAATCTAGTAGAAATTCTTCTCAATCCTCTCAAATTCTCGCTCCTCTTCTCTTCTCTTAGCCCTAGGATTTGTTAAGAAATTAAAAGGGCTTAAGAATGGAGATTGAAATCCTTTTTATGCTAAATTGAAAAAAAAAAGTTTGCCTCTGGGAAATGGCGGTCTGCAACATGGACATCGTTATTTTTTGGCATTTTTCGCTGAAAATTCTCCAATTGAGTTTTCTAATCCCATAGAAAATATTAGAATCAAGTCTAAGTGTAACTCTATGGCAGGTGCGCATCGTACACCTGTGGAGCACTCTCACTAAATTTTTTTTTGTATCAAAAATTATCTTTTGATCTGGTTGCCCTGAAAATCAACTGAGTCCATTTCCCTACAAAAGTTTTTATACCCATCACATTCCTGGCCTTGAATTTTCCATCAGAATTTGGGAGGACTCATTGTGTGTACATCTCTCTTCTAGGTGTATTTTGGTAATTTTATCAGGTGTTGCATAATCACTCCCTTGGAATCATTCCTCCTCGAATGATGAGTAAAGGTAGACATTAAGGCATGAAAACAATCATGTGTCCTCTCAATACACCCAATCAAACTCTCGACTCCTCATCAATCTTAACAACCTCTACTCAATCTCAGGAATAGATACATCCACTTAGGAATAGATAAATCAATTTAAGTCAATAACTATGAAATTACCTCCAACATTCTCATCATCATTCATGAATACGTGCGAGTATTTAGCCGTCATTTCTTCCTCAACTTCCCATGTGGCTTCCTCAACTAATTGGTTTCTGCACAGGACTTTGACTGAGGAAATCTCTTTGGTTCTCTCAACTTGTGAACAAGACTGTCATGACCCAAGCCTAGGGCCTATACATGACACTGCGAATAGGAAACCCGAGGGGATCCCAAACAAACCTCTTAGAATAACATTCACACATCCTTGGTGGCGGAAGAAAATTAAGAATCAGCAAGATATAGTTAAAAAGGGAAGTAGGACTATGGGAAGTCATTGATATTCATAAAAGAAAAAAAGTGTCAAGCTCATAACATAGCATAACATAGCATAGTATCCAACAACACCTCTAATTTAGAATGGGGTGGGGGCCAAGACACTTCCCGTGCTCACCCTCATAACAACAAGTGTTAAACATAAAGAAGTCTCTACATAGTTAAAGTAACATAGACAATGTCCTCGGACATGCGGACTCAGCAATGCTTTTCTCCGAAGTACTGAAATAGCCACATGGAGGATGATCAAAAGAATCTCTAGTACCTACATGGTAATATCATGTATGCATAGAGTATGTGTTAGTACGTTTGAATATACTAAGTATTCAAGGTGCAATGCAGTAATGAAAAAAGGCAATATATTAAAAATGCATAATCATAAGCAATGTATATATAATCTCAATATGGAATGGATTATCAATGCTTGTAATAAAACATGCTTGTAAATCATTCAATTTTCATAACATACCATACATGTGTGGGATGAGACCTTAACCGATATGAGTAAGACCAAGCGAGCTATAACGTGGAATCCTGATAAATAAACTTCACTGGTAAAGAGGTGGTCTACTTTCCAAGGTAAACCATACTTCACATTACCGGAACATGACCCATTTCGTATGAAGCAACCCTCCTTACGGGAATATGACCCATTTTGGAAATTATTTCATGATAAAGTGCACTAGATTGGTCCACTAGTATAGCAAAGGTAATAATCATAATCCTATTGTGGCATATATATTAGAGACTAAAGACTTTATATAAGTACCCCTGAAGTCGAGCCTCCATTATAAGCCTCAAACGGTGCTCTATGTCAAATCCCACCAATACTTGAAATCATCATACTTTAATCATTACATGAATACTTGCAAGAGACATGATAACATAACTTGAGTAGCTCATAAACATGCTTGACCTTTAATACTGAGCATAACATGAATATGAGAGTAGATCATAATCATACCTGAACCCTTGCTTTAACATGAATGGCTCACAAGAGCTAAAATCTTTAAATAGGGCTAAAATTAATACTTGTAAGATCATATATAGTTTTTATGAATTCAATACATGCTTGAAAGTCCTTAATTAACATGAAGTTACTTGACTTGTAAATCATGTAATAGATTATCAATAACTTGAGAATTCTTGTCATGTTATTTTATCAAATACATGGTGGGTTCATCATAATTATTCAAAATCATACAATTCAAGAGTAAAACAAAATGACTAAACTCAATGGAAATCAATCCACCAACATGGTAGTTGAACCCTCATTTAGGATGTCTTGAAATCCATCATAAAAGCTCATAATAGCTCATAGTTTTAGACTCAAACTATGCATAGTCTCAATAGACAAAACTAATTCATGGAATAAGCTTGAAATAGATATTCATGTGTAATAAATTAATACTTAATAAAACTGAAACAACCCAAAAGTGTGCTTCAGAAATGCCCATAATAGTAGCTTCCATATATCCCAAAATCCATGCGTGATTTCAAAAATCTGACTTTATATTTTTTATCAGAGGGAACTACAGTGAAAAATAATTTTCGTAATTTTTTTTGAGAATAGTATTTGCAGAGCCATCACGGAGCAGTGTTAGTTCTTCCTTATTTTCCTATTTCAACCAAGGGCATCGAGTTCAAAGACCCATTCCCACTTATGCATGAAAACACCTATACTTAGCCATTGTTCAGATTTATATCACCCAAGACCCTCTCAAAAACCTCTCCAAGACTTAATCAAATATCTCATTCAAATTTCAAGGTTTTCAAGCCTAAATTTGTAAGTCAAGGATTCTCTTCAAGCCCCAAGTTCTCTTCAAGCTCATCTAAAGAAAATCCAAATTTGAGGTATGTGGGTTTCATCCGTTGGGTCCTTTCACCGATGGAGCCCAATCTTCCATTGTATGAAAATTGCATGTTTTCAAGTAATATTACCTATGGATATCTCTTATTATGATTTATGGTCATGAATTATGTTGGGGTTTTATAAAATGTTGATTGATGATGCATGACTATCTATTTCAAGCTTATACTATGAACTGATTTTATCTATTGAGACTATGGATGTTTTGAGCTCTGAAACTATGATCTATTATGAGATTTGATGATAGATTTCAAGGCACCCTACATGAGGGTTTTATTACATATTTGTAGATTGATATACATTATGTTTTTTCATCTTATGTCACTCTTGAATTGCATGGTTTTGAACTAGTATCATGGACCCACCAAGTATTTGATAAAATATCAAGTCAGGAATTTTCAAGTTATTGATGATCTATTTCATGATTTACAAGTCAAGTGACTATATGATGATTAAGGGCTTTCATGTATGTATTGAATTCTTTAAAATTATCTATGATGTTACAATTATCAAGTTAAGCCCTATTTAAAGATTTTTACCTCTTATGAGCCATTCATGTTAAAGCAACAGTTCATGTAAGATTATGATCATGATCTACTCTCACGTTTCATGTTATGCTCACCATTAGAGGTTAGGCATGTTTAAGAGAAGCTCATGTCATGTTCCTTACAAGTTATTAAAGTTATGATTATTTCAAGTATCGTATGGGATTAGACTTAGCACTGATGGATTGGATGTCGGTATAGACTATCTTCAAGGGTTCATACTCTTTTCCTCAAACTATATGATAACATAGGATTATGATTTATCCTTGCTATACTAGTGGATCCATTTAGTGTACTTTATTTTGAAACCTACCTCGAAATGGGATAGGTTCCCATAAGGGGGGTTAATTCTTCGAAATTGTACGGGCTCTTGTAAGGTAAGATATGGTTTAACTTGGCAAGTAGATCACCTTTTTAATGATGAGGGGTAATCGTCAGGATTTTAAGTTGCAGCTTGCTTGGTCTTACTTTTGTCGGTTAAGGTCTCTTCCCTCACATTTTGTTCTATGTAAGTTGAATGATTTACAAGCATGTTTTACTTCAAGCGCTGACCATGCATGCCATATTGAGATCTCACTTATCTATTGCTTATTAGTATGCATTTTCACTAAATTGGCTTATATCTTGTTGCATTGCATCCTATATACTTAGTATAATCAAACGTACTAACGCATACTCTATGCCTACATCACAGTACAATGTAGGGACCAGACCACCACTTGATCCTCTTCCACGTGGCTAGTATGATCCTTTGAAGTGATCTTTTGTGAGTCCTCAAGTTCGAGGACACTATATTTACTAATCTTTCTATATTGAGACTTCTTCATGTTGAACACTTGTTATTATGAGGGTGAGCCCGGTGAGTGTCTTGGCCTCTGCTCCATTCCATGTTAGAGGTATTGTTAGAATATTTTATGTACTTATACTATGAGCTTGACTCTTAAATGTTTTATGATTATCAAAGACTTCCTTTAGACCTGTTTCCCTCAGTTATATCCCTTGTGGTTGTTATTTTGCTTCTACAATCAAGGATATGTGATAAATATGCTAAGAGGCTTATTGTGGTTCCTTCGGGTTCCCCATTCACCGTGCCATGTCTAGGCACTAGGCTTGGGTCATGACAAACTTGGAATTAGAGCATTGGGTTGTTAATGGTCTTGAAAATCTAACATACTGCATCGATTAAAGTCTTCTTCATGGTTGTGAAGCGCGTACAGTTATGAATGGGAGGCTATGAGACATTTTAGTAAATCTTTCACTTCTTCATGGTCTATATCGTGCTTTAGATGTAAGTGTAAGACTTTTTCCCCTACCGAATGCTCTTTTGCTATTTTAAATCATACAGACTCCAAGAGGTAGAACTAAGGAGAGCCTTTACACCCGAGGAGAAACTGGCTCCTCAAGGTTTAGGGGTAGGCCAAGATGAGTTCCGAGATGCTATTGCAATGCTAGCTCATGCTATGACCAACCAAATCAGCCAAGGGACCCAAGCCCCTCATGCACCTACTCTGGCTTCTAAGGTGAGGGATTTCACTACAATGAACCCACCGAAGTTCTATGGATCCAATATGGATGAGCATCCCCAAGAGTTCATAGATGAGGTGTAGAAGTTGCTATCCATCATGGGGGTCAATTCAGACGAGAAGGAAGAGTTGGCAGAGTAACACAAAGGGGTGGCTCAAATTTGGTTTATACAATGGAAGTTGGAGAAGGGGATTGATGATGTTATCCCTTAGGAAGAGTTCAAAGCCACATTTCTCAATTGATTCTTTCCAATCAAGCTAAGGGAGGCTAAAATGATGGATTTTATGAGCATTAATGAGGGTTCCATAAGTTTGAGAGAGTATGCCCTCAAGTTCAACCAACTCTCCAAGTATGCTCCATAATTGGTTGCCGATCCTAGATCAAGGATGATCATATTAACATTGGGAGTGTACGACTAGGTTACTAAGGAGTGTCATACCCCCATGCTAGTGAGTGATATAGATTTGTCCCGCCTCATCACATATGCCGAACAACTAGAGGAGGAAAAGCTTAGAAAAAGAAGAAGTTGTGAGTCCAAGAGGGATCGTTTTAAAGGTGGATTTCAAGGTTCCAAGGGTGAAAAATTTTCTCAAGGCCACAAGTTCCGACGCCAAGAGTTATCCAATGCTCCTAATAAGAGATTTACTATTGATAATCCAAGATTCCAAGGTTGTAATGGAGGAATGATAATACCTGGATGTACAAGGTGTTAAAAGACTCATAGTGGTCTATGTTTGAGGAATTCTATTGCTTGCTTTAGTTGTGGTGAGATGAGTCACAAAGTAATTGATTTTCTTCATGCTTAAAACAAAGGTAGAGATGGTCATCCACAAGACCAAGGTGCAAATGTTGGTCAAATGGAAAGAGGAGGCCAGCAAGAAGTGCACCAAGGAAAAATAGATTCTACGCTTTTCGTGGGAACAAGGGGTGAATGAATTGCCTAATATCATCACTGGTATGTTAAACCTTTTTTACTTTGATGTATATGTACCAATAGACTTGGTGCCACTCTTCCCTTTATTACTCCTTTTGTAGCCAAAAAGTTTAATGTTAGTCCCGAACTGTTTTGTGAACCTTATGAAGTCTCTACCCCCATTGGTGAGTCCATTGTTGCTAAAAGAGTCTGTAGAAATTGTTCTGTGTTGATCTTTTATAAAATCTTTCCTTGTGGTTTTGTTGAATTAGATATGGTGGATATTGAGGTCATTCTTGGGATGGATTGGTTGCATACATATTATGCTTCTATTGATTGTAGAACCCATAGGGTTAAATTCCAATTCCCTAATGAGCCTGTCCTTAAGTGAGACAGTTGTGATGTGGTGGTCAAGGGTAGATTCATTTCTTGTCTTAAATCCCAAAAGTTGATTCCTAAGTCTTGTATATACCATATTGTGAGGGTTAGGGATGTCGAGTCCAAAGTCCTTCCTATTGACTCGGTTCCGGTGGTTAATGAGTTTCTTGATGTCTTTCCCGATGAGCTTCCCCTTTTCCTTCTCGAAAGGAAAATATATTTTTTTATAGACCTCATTCCCGATACTCAACCTATATCGTATGACCCTAGTGGAATTGGAGGAGTTAAAGGAGCAGTTAAATGATTTGTTGGAAAAGGGTTTTATAAGTCCTATTAAGTCACCTTAGGGTGCACTGGTGTTATCTTTGAATAAGAAGAAAGGTTCTCTTAGAACGTGTATTGATTACCAACTACTTAATAGAGTCACCATAAAGAACAAGTACCCGCTACAAAGGATTCATGACCTTTTTGATCAACTTCAAGGGGATAGTCACTTTTCTACTATTGATCCTCGGTCCAGATATCATCAAGTGAAAGTGAGGGAGTGTGACATTCCCAAGATGACTTTCTAATCTAGGTGTGGCACTTCGAGTTTGTGGTTATGTCCTTTGGCTTGACTTATGCACCACATATATTTATAAATCTCATGAATATGATCTTTCAACCCTACCTTGACTTGTTTGTGGTGGTTTTTATTGATACTATCTTGAATTTTATTCCCATAATGAGGAGGAGCATATGAATCACTTGAGGGCGGTGTTGCAAATCACTTGAGAGAGGAGAAGTTGTATGCTAAATATGAAAATTTTGAGTTTTGATTAAAAGAGGTTTCCTTTCTAGGGCATATGGTATCGGGTGATGGCATTAAGGTTGATCCTAAGAAAAAGGATGGGATTAGAAATTGTTCTAGACCTTTTCCTCCATCAGATATTAGGAGATTCTTTGGCTTTGTGGGTTATTATCGTAGGTTTGGAAATGGTTTCTCTTCTATTGTTTCCCTTATGACAAAGTTGACCCAAAAGAAGGCAAAGTTTGTTTGGACCGATGAGTGTGAAAAGAGTTTTCAAACCTTGAAAGATAAGCTTGTCTCCACTCCTATTTTAGCCTTACCAGAAGGGTTAGAGGGGTTTATCGTTTATTGTGAAGCTTCAAGAATCAGTTTGGGGTGTGTATTGATGAAATATGGTAGTGTGATAGCATATGCCTCTAGACAACTCAAGGTGCATGAGAAGAATTATCCCACCCATGACCTTGAATTGGCAGCCATGTTATTTGCTTTGAAAATTTGGCATCATAATTTTACGGGGTTCACGTTGACGTGTTTACCGACCAAATTGTCTTTAATATGTTTTCACCCAAGTAGATCTTAACTTGAGATAAAGAAGGTTGTTAGAGATCTTTAATGATTATGATATGAGTGTACATTATCACCCCAGCAAAGCTAATGTTGTGGTCGATGCTCTAAGTAGGGTATCTACGGGTAGTCTAGCTCATGTCGCAAAGAGGTGGCTTGAGAGGTTCATCGGATGCCAAGATTGAGGGTTAGGTTGGACGAGGCTCACAATAGGGGTGTAGTGGTAGTTGATGGTTCTAAATCTTCTTTGATTGAGGAGGTAAATGCAAAACAAGATCTTGACGCTACCTTGCTGGAGTTGCAGGCCTTGGTGAGAGATGGTAAAGTGGAGGTTTTCTCCCAAGGGGAGATGGTGCCCTTCGGTACCAAGGTAGATTTTGTGTTTCAAATATGGATGACTTGAAAGAATTAATCTTGAGGGAGCACCATAAGTTATCCTATTTTATTGAAACGACCCAAAGTTTTCCTGAAAATGTTCCTCAAAAATTTCAATAATTGTAATTTTCATAAGGGTAGATTTATTTCTTGCATTAAAGACCAAAAGTTGATCTACAAAGGGTCTATCAACTTGTGAGGGTCAGGGATGTTGATTCTAATGTCCTTTCTATAGAGTCAGTCCCGGTGATGAATGAGTTTCTTGATGTCTTTCCTAGTGAGCTTCCCGGTGTTCCTCCTGAAAGGGAAATGGATTTTGGTATAGACCTCCTTCCCGATACTCAACCCATTTCAATTCCCCCTTTTCATATAGCACTGGCAGAGGTAAAGGAGTTGAAAGAGTAATTGAGGGATTTGTTGGGGAAGGGTTTTATAAGGCCTAGTCAATCCTCTTGGGTTGCACTGGTATTGGTAGTGAAGAAGAAGGATGCTTCTCTTAGAATGTACATTGATTATCGACAACTTAATAAGGTCACCATAAAGAGTAAGTACCCTCCACCAATAATTGATGATCTTTTTGACCAACTTCAAGGGTTAGTCACTTCTCTAAGATAAATCTTTGGTCCGGGTATCACCAAGTGAAAGTGAGGGAGTATGACATTTCCAAGATGGCCTTCAGGGCTAGGTATGGCCACTTTGAGTTTGTGGTTATGTCCTTCGGGTTGAACAATGCACCCGCTATCTTCATGGATCTTATGAGTAGGGTCTTTAAACCCTACCTTGATTTGTTTGTGGTGGTATTTATTGATGATACCTTGATCTATTCCCATAGTGAGGAAGAGAAAGTGGATAACTTGAGGGTGGCGTTGCAAATTTTGAGGGAAGGGAAGTTGTATGCCAAATATTAAAATGTGAGTTTTGGTTGTAAGAGGTTGCCTATCTAGGTCATATGGTGTTGGTTGTTGGTATCAAGGTAGATCCTAACATAACAGAGGCAATTAGAAATTTGCCTAGACCTTTGACCCTATAGGATATTAGAAGTTTCTTGGGTTTGGCGCGTCACTACCGGAGGTTTGTTGTCTCTACCTGAGGGGTTGGAAGGGTTTGTTGTGTATTGTGATGCCTCAATAATTGGTATGGGTTGTGTTTTGATGAAAAATTGTAAGGTGATAGCTTATGCCTCTAGACAACTTAAGGTGCATGAAAATAATTATTCCACATATGATCTTAAGTTGGCCATCGTGGTGTTTGCTTTGAAAAATTGGTGTCATTATTTGTATGGAGTCCGTGTTGATGTGTTTACCAATCATAAGAGTCTCCAATATGTGTTCACCCAGAATTATCTCAACTTGAGAAAAAGAAGGTGGTTAGAGTTTCCTAAATATTCTGATATGAGTGTGCATTACCACCCTATTAAGGCTAATATTATGGTCGATGCTCTAAGTAGGGTGTCTATGGGTAGCCTAACTCATGTTGATGATTAGAGAGGTCCATCTGTTGGCTAGATTGGGTGTTTGGTTTGAAGAGGCTTATAATGGTTGTGTAGTAGTTGTTAATGGTTCTAAATCTTTATTGATTGAGGAGGTGAAGGCAAAGCAAGATCTTGACCCCGCCTTGTTAGAGTTGAAGGCCTTGGTGAAAGATGGTAAGGTGAAAGTTTTATCCCAAGGGGGAGATGGTGCCTTTAGGTACCAAGGTAGGTTGTGTGTGCCTACGATTGATGACTTGAGGAAGAAGATTTTAGATGCAGCTCATAATTCATCCTATTCTATTCACCCTAGTTCCATAAAGATGTACAGAGATTTGAGGGAAGTATATTGGTGGGGTGGTATAAATAGAGATATTGCTAAGTTGGTGTCCGATTGTCCTAATTGCCAACAACTAAAAGCCAAGCATCAGAGGTCAGGTGGCCTATCCCAAGATATAGAGACTCCTTAGAAGTAGCAGGAAATCAACATGGATTTTATGGTTGGATTGCCTAAGACCAGAAAGCATTTTGAGATTATATTTGGGTTGTAGTTGATAGAATGAAAAATTTGGCTCACTCCCTACCAATCAAAGCTACTTATGGTGCCAAATTTTATGCTAAGTTTACATTCATGAGTTGGTTAGATTGCACGGGGTGCCTTTGTCCATCATATAAGATCATGGCGCTCAATTCACTTCTCACTTTTGGAGGTCCTGCCAAAGAGGTCTTGGTACCAAGGTAAAGCTTAGTATGGCCTTTCACCCTCAAACAGATAGCCAAGACGAAAGAACTATCCAAAGTTTTGAGGATATTCTTAGAGCTTGTGTTTTGGAGTTTAAGGGTGGTTGGGATGAACACCCTCCACTCATTGCGTTTGTTTACAACAATAGTTATAATTCAAGTACTGGTATGACTCCTTTTGAGGCTCTCTATGGTAGGCATTGTAGGTTCCTTGTTGGATGGTTTGAGGTAGAGGAGATGGCTTTATTAGGCCTGAATTTTGTTGTGGAGTCCATGGAGAAGATGAGGATTATAAGGAAATCATTGAAAACAACCCAAACTAGACACAAGTCCTATGCCGATGTGAGGAGAAGGGATCATGAATTTAAGATTGGTTATTAGGTCTATTTGAAGTTCTCACCCATGAAGGGTGTGGTTTATTTTGTTAAGAAGGGTAAATTGATTCCAAGATTTATGGGTCCTTATAGAGTATTGAGCAGGATTCGTAAGGTGTCCTACGAGTTGGATTGCCCCAATGATATGAATACGGTTTCCATGTGTTTATGTTGAGGAAGTGTGTGGGTGACCCAAGTGTTATCGTGCCTTCAAAGATTGTGGTGTTGTTGAAGACAATTTGACTTATGAGGAGGTTCTGGTAGCAATTTTATATAGACAAATGAAGATCTTGAGGAATATGGATGTAGCTTCCATTAAGATCCTTTGGAGGAACCAGCAAGTTAAGAGTGCTACATGGGAAGCCGAGGCGGACATACAAAAGAGATATCCACAACTCTTCCATTCTACTCCAGTCTAAGGTACCAATTTAAAGTCCCCAATATGATTTCGTCTTAGTTTCAGTCCTTATATTATTTGCCTATATTCATGTTTATGTTGACAACTTTATGGTAATTTTGACACTTATGTTGAGAATTTGGAATGATGTTTAAGTGCATACTTGCATTCATGTTTGGACTAGAATCATCTTGGTTACTTCTCTCATATACGTTTCTTTGACATTCGGGGATGAATGTTCCCAAGGGGGAGATATTGAAACGCACCAAAATGTGCTCGAAAATGTCCCTCGAAAATGCCCATAATCGTAATTTTCATATATTTCAAAATCTGTGTGTGATATAAAAAATCCGACTTCATATTCGTTATTAGGGCCAAAATTGAGTGGAGAATAGGTATAACCCCGATTTTAGAGCAACTATAGCAAAAACTTGTTTTCCAACATTTTCGAAAAATAGTAAGGATTCGCGCCCCTGGCGCGACATGGCCAGGGCGTGGATTAATGCATTCTGTTTCCAATTTTTCCTGTTTTGGTCCAAGGCCTTGGGTCTTGGGCCTAAGCCATCCTATGCGTAAAAACACCTATACTTAGTTATTTTTTAACCCCAGATCATTCAAGACATTCCCCTAAAACCCTCTCCAACGCTTAACCAAATATTTGATCCAAATTCAACTATCCCAAACACATCTCAGGATCTCAAGAAATTTATTCAAACTTCAAGTTCTCATCCCAATCTTCATCAAGGAAATTACCAATGTTGATGTACGTTAGTTCCAACTATTGGATCCTTTCACCCATGCTGTCGGACCTTCCTTTTTATGCAAATTACATTTTTGCAAGTTGAATTATCTATGGGTATCTCTTACTATGACTTTGATTATATACTATATTGGGGTTTCATAAAATGTTGACTATTTAACCATATTTTTAGCTATGTATCTATGATCTATTATGAGCTTTGATGAGGGGTTTCAATGTATCTTGCATGAGGGTTTTACCAAGTGTTGGTTGGTTGATCTACATTAAGTTGTATCTTGCATGAGGGTTTTACCAAGTGTTGGTTGGTTGATCTACATTAAGTTTTCTCACACATTTCACTCTTGAATTGCATAATTTTGAACTTGAAACAACCTCAAAACGTTCCCAAAAATGTGCCTCAAAATGCTCAGAATTTTTATTTTCATATATCTCAAAATCTGTTTGTTATTTCAAAATTTTAACTTCATATTCTTGTTCAGGGGATCAAAATTAGGATATACAGGGTCTAATCCCGATTTAGTATCAAAGATTAGCTATTCCGAAAATTCAAGAATGTAATTTCCAGTGTGTGTTCCGTGACACTGGCGAGACGCGCTAATGCCTTACTTTGAGCATTTTTCTGTTTCGGGTCCAAGGCTTTAGGTCTTGGGCCTAAGTGTTCCCAAATATGTTTTTGCCTATACTTAGCCAAATTTCACCCTCATATCATTCTAAACTTTTCCCAATACTCACTCAAATACTAGTCATATTTTCACTCCCAAAACTCAAGTTCCAAACCCTCATCCCAAGCTAAGGTTCTCCTTCAAGGTTCTTCTTCAAGCTTCAAGTCTCCATCTCCAATCTACACTAAGTTCATCTCTAAGCTAATTTTTTGGGTTTGTTTCGCAGGTTTTTTTTACCCATGATACCAAGCTTCCTTTTACTTAAACTGCATGATTTAAAGTTTATTTACAAATGAGCCTTGATCATTATAAATTCATTGCACACTATGTTAAAGATATGTAAAGTTGTGACTGTTTTGCCATGTTTTGAGCTATAAATCTTTAACGTATTATAATATTTGAGTAGGGATTTTGACATATATTGATTGATGGTGTTGCAAGGTATTGATTTATGGTTTGACAATGTATTTTCTTGCATGATTTCATCTCTATAATTCGTGGTTTTATACTCGCATTACACATTCTCTAAGTGTTTGATAAAATGTCTGGATGTGGTTTCTTAAGGAGTTGAAGGTCCAAACCTTGATATATGATATGAATGACTATATGATGATGAAATGAACTTATGCATATGATATACTCTATATAAAGCGTTGCATTAAACCTTACCCGATCCGGGGGGAAAAGAGCCCGGGTAACCATGTTGAGGATTTGTACTCATCAACCATGTGAGGAGTTTGTACCTCACCACCGTGTTGATAAAGTGTCATTATCATCAACCATGTGAGGGGTTTATACCAGACAAGCACCAAGGAGTTTGTACCTTGAATAGCTAGCTTGATCTCTTCTACACATATGATATTCTATATGAGCATGAGTTACTTAAGCATGTTTTACTTAAGCTTTGATCATACATGCCATATTGTTATATTATTACTATTCCTTAATATGATGCATTTTGATTATGATGTCTGTCTATTATTGCATTGCGTCCTACATACTTAATACATTCAAATGTAATAACGCATACTCCACGCCAACATGATATAACCATATAGGGATCGAAGCCCAAGATTATTATCCTCCTCCTCTATGTGGCTAGTTCGGTACTACTCACGCTAGTTGGTGAGTCCTTCATTTCGGGGACCTTAATATATGTTTCTCTTATTATGTAATAAGATACTCTTCTTTATTTTCTACCTTGACTAGTGACATGAGCCCCGTTGCTTTATCTTGGCCCCCGCTCTTGATATGATCCTTAACTCTTTTGTCTCTTGAGTATGATGTTATGCAAGATTTTCTTTTCTGTTAGTCCTTTGCCCTTATTTTCTAAACATTCACATATTACTTAAGTATTAAACTCTCTCTCCCTTAGTCGCAATTCCCTTGTTTATGCTTATCTCTTAGGGTCATTTTTAATTTCTTTCGTGACCAAGTATGTGTAATGATGTGCAAAGAGGCTTAGTTAAGGTTCTTTCGAGTTCTCCATTCGCCAGTCACGACTAGGCCCTTGGTCCGACTCATGATAAAACTAGAATTATACACCTGCTAAGTGTTTGATAAAATGTCCAATTAATGGTTCTTGAGTTAGTGACAATCCATTGAATGACCTATGAGTCAAGTGACTTTATGAGGATGAATGAAATGTATGTATGTGATGGATTTATGGAAAGTATCTGTAGTGTTGCAAGTTGACCACTCCTTGTTAAGGCGGTGATATGCCTCAACCACTTTGATGGGGGGGATATTATACCCATCTACCATGTTAAGGGGTATATACTTTGACCACTTTGATGGGGGGTGCTTTGCCCATATACCATGTTGAGGGGTATATACCTTGACCATTTTTATGAGGGTGACATGCCCATCTATCATGTTGAGGGGTATATACCTTGACAACTATGATAGGGGGTGACATGCCTATCTACCAATTGAGGGGTATGTACTTCAATTACCTCCAAGGGGGTGACATACGTTGGATTCCAAGTAATAGTTTGTTTGATCAATGATGATGGTCTCTTCCTACATATGTAATATGTTCTATACAAGCATGTTTTATTTCAAGCGTTGATCATGCATGTCATGTTGCTAATATACTATTCCTTGCTTATGATTATGCATCTTAACTATCTTGCCCATCTCTTGTTGCATTACATCCTACATACTTAGTACATTCAAACGTTCTAATACATACTCTATGCCAACATGATGTTAACATGTAGGAAACAGAGCTCCTCACAATCATCCTCCACGTGGTTAGTTTTGGATATCTTGAAGATAAGTTTTGGTGAGTCCTCAAGTTTGGGGAGACTAACTATGCTATTCTTGCTTTGTTGTTTCTTTATGTTGAACTCTTGATACCATGAGAGTGAGCCGGAAAGTGCCTTCACCCCCGCCCTATTTATGCTAGAGATGTTGTTCGACAAGTGACGTGATGATGCTTGAGCTTTGACTCTTCTATGATATATGCTATTGAAGACTTCCCTTAGTCCCTTCATCCTTATTTGTACTCTCTTGTTGTTATTTAATTGCTTCTGTGACCAACGATGTGTAAATGATATTCAAAGAAGTTTGTTTGGGGTTCTTTTGGGTTCCCATTCCCATGTCACGTCTAACTCTAGGCTTGGATCGTGACATCTGTTCACCTTGGTTCTACAAAGATGTATAGATACTTGATGGAGGTGTGTTGGTGGGGTGGTATAAGGAGAGACATTACCAAGTTCATATTCAGATGTCACAATTGCAAATAAGTGAAAGTCGAACGTCAAAGGCCGGGTGGTTTACCCCAAGATATAAAGATTCGTACTTTGAAGTGGGAAGGGATCAACATGGATTTTGTGGTTGGGTTGCCTAAGAACAGGAAACATTTTGATTCTATTTGGGTTGTTGTGGATAGAATGACAAAGTCAGCTCACTTCTTACAGGTCAAAACTACTTATGGTGCTGAAGATTATGTCACATTGTACATTCATGAGTTTGTTAGATTGCATGGGGTGCCCTTGTCTATCATTTTGGATTGAGGTGCTCAATTCACTTCTAATTTTTGGAAGTCCTTCAAAAGAGATCTTGATACCAAGGTTAAGCTTAGCACGACTTTTCATCCTCAAATGAATGGTCAACCCGAGAGGACTATCCAAATACTTCAGGATATGCTTAAAGCTTGTGTTTTGGAGTTTAGGGGTAGTTGTGATGAACATTTTCCACTCATTGGGTTTGCTTACAACAATAGCTACCACTTAAGCATTGGTATGACTCCCTTTGAATCTCTATATAGTAGATATTGTAGATCCCTGGTCGGGTGGTTTGAAGTGAGAAGATGGCGTTGCTAGGTCCAGATTTGGTCATAGAGACCTTGGAGAAGGATAGGTTGATTACGGAGAGACTGAAAACAACCCAATGTTAAGAAAATTCCTACTCCGTTGAAAGGAGAAGAGATCTTAAGTTTAAGGTTAGTGCTTGGGTTTAGTTGAAAGTCTCACATATGAATGGTGTGGTTCGAATTAGCAAGAAGGGAAATTGAGACCAAGATTTGTGGGTCCTTACAGAGTTTTGAGGAGATTGGGTAAGGTTGCATATAAATTAGAGTTACCTATGGAGATTAATATGGTTCATCTGGTCTTCCATGTGTCCATGTTGAGAAGGTGTGTAGGTGATCCACGTGCTATAGTGCCCTTAGATTTTATGGGTGTTGTAGAAGATAATTTGACTGATGAGGAGATCCTGGTGGAGATGTTTGATAGAAATGAAAAGGTTGAGAGAAAAAGATGTAGTTTCCGTCAAGGTCCTTTGGGGGAATCAACAAGTTGAAAGTACCACATGGAAAGCCAAAGAGGATATGAGAAAGTGATGCCCATATCTATTCCATTCTACTAAAGTTGAAGGTACTAATTTAAGTCCCTATATGATTTCAAGACCTAAGTTTCAACCCTCATGTTATTTTCCATGCATTAATGTTCATTGTAGCATGTTTATGATGACTTTTGATATTCATGTTGAGATTTTTGGAAAATGAAGTTTAAACACGTTTGTTGCATTCATGTCGGACTGAAATCTTCATGATTACTTCTCTTATGCATGATTCTTTGATATTCAAGGATGCATGTTCCTAAGGGTAGGATATCAAAACGCCCCAAACATGCGCTATGAAAATTCCCATAATCAAAATTTTCATATATCTCAAAATCTGTGCATGACTTTGAAAATCCGACTTCATATTCTTGATCGGGGGGAGGGAGAAATTGAGTGGGAAATGGGTATAGCCTAGATTTTAGAATACCTATAGAGCAAAATAATTTTCTTAAATATTTTCGTAAGAATTTGAAATGACCCCAAAAAGTGCCCGAAAATGTACCTCAGAAATGCCCATGATCATAATTTCTATATATCTCAAAATTCATGCGTGATATTGAAAATCAAACTTCATATTCGTGATCAGGGGCAAAATTTAGTGGGAAATGGGTCTAACCCAAATTTTAGAGCAACCGTATCAAAATTTTGGTTTCCAAAATTTGAAAATTCAAGAGACGATCTACGCCCCTAGCGCGAGGCGGCTAGGGCACGGATCAGTGTTATTTTTGTTTCAGTTTTCTTTTTCGCTCCAAGGCCTTTGATACTTAGGCCTAGGACTTCCTATACGTAAAAACACCTATACTTAGTCATATTTTTAAACTCATATCATTTAATACATTCTCCAAGACCCTCTCAAACACTTTGCCAAATATTTCACTCAAAATCAAGTGTCCCAAACTCATTCTGAATCTTAAGGAATTCATCAATTTTCAAGTTCTCATCTCAATCTTCAGCAAAAAATTCCCCAACATTGAGGTATATGGGTTTCAACCATTGTTTCTTTTCACCCATGGTTCTCAACCTTCCTTTTTATGCAAATTACATGTTTTCAAGATTTATTTATTTATGGTATTCCTACTATGAACTTGATTATAAACTATGTTGGGATTTCACAAAAGTATGACTGCTTAAGCATATTTTGAGCTATGAATTTATGATCTGTTTTGATATTTGATGAAGTGTTACAGCGTATATTGCATGAGGGTGTTAGCAAGTGTTTGCGGGTTGATTTACATTAATTTTTCTTGCATGATTTCACTCTTGAATTGCATGATTTTTGACTAGCACTACATACCCACCAAGTGTTTGATAAAATTTTACGATTTAGGGTTCTTAAGTTATTGATGATCTAACGGATCGCCTATAAGTCAAGTTACTATATGATGATGAAAGCAATGTATGAATATGTAAATTTTGTGAGAAGTATCTATTATGTTGCAAGGTGACCACACCTTGTTGAGGAGGTACTATGCCTCAATCACCTTATCGGTGGGTGCTAGGCCTGTACTACCTTGTTGAGGGGTCTATACCTTGATAACCTTGTCGGGGAGTGCTAGGCCCGTACTACCTTGGTGAAGGGTATATACGTTGACCACCATATCGGGGGTGCTAGGTCTGTACTACCATGTTGAGGGATATATACTTGAGCACCTTGTCGAGGGGTGCTAGGCCCGTACTACCATGTTAACGGCATCCTTATAGAATTTTGAGGAGATTGGGTAAGGTTGCATATGAGTTGTAGTGACCTATGGAGATTAATATGGTTCCTCCGGTCTTCCATTGGTCCATGTTGAGAAAGTGTGTAGGTGATCCAAGTGCTATAGTGCCATTGGATACTTTGGGTGTTGTAGAAGATAATTTGACTGATGAGGTGATCCCGGTGGAGATTTTTTATAGATAATGAAGAGGTTGAAATAAAATGATGTAGCTTCCGTCAAGGTCCTTTGGGGGAATCAACAAGTTGAAAGTGGCTCATGGGAAGCCAAAGCAGACATGAGAAAGCGATACCCATATCTCTTCTTTTCTACACAAGACGAAGGTTGTAATTTAAGTCTCCTATATAATTTCAAGTCCTAAGTTTTAGCCCTCATGTTATTTTGCATTCATTCATGTTCATGGTAGCAAGTTTATTATGATTTTTGACAATTATGTTGAGACTTTTTGAAAATGAAGCTTACATGTGTTTATTGCATTCATGTCGGGCTAAAGTGTTCATGATAACTTTTCTTATGCACATTTCTTTTACTTTTGTGGATGCATGTTCCCAAGGGGGGAGATATTAAAACTCCCCAAAAATGTGCTTCGAAAATGTCCATAATCATAATTTCCATATAACTCAAAATCCGTGCATGATTTCAAAAATCTGACTTCATATTTTTGATCGGTGGCCAATATTGTGTGGGAAATTGGTATAACCAAGATTCTAGAAGACCTGTAACGCAAAATAATTTTCATAAACATTTTCAAAAATAGTTTAAATGACCCCAAAAAGTTCCCCAAAATGTGCCTTGAATATGCCCATAATCGTAATTTTCATATATCTCAAAATTTGTGCGTGATATCGAAAATCGAACGTCATATTTGTGATCAGCAGGAAAAATTGAGTAAGAAATGGGTCTAACCGCGATTTAGAGCAACCATATCAAAATTTTGTTTTACAAAATTTGCAAATTCCAAAAACGATCTGCGACCCTAACGCAATGTGACCAGGACACGGATCAGTGTTATTTTTGCTTCAGTTTGCTATTTCAGTCCAAGGCCTTTGCTTCTTAGTCCTAAGCCTCCCTATACATAAAAACACCTAACTTAGTCATTTTTAACCTCATATCATTTAAGACATTCTCCAAAACCCTCTCAAACACTTAGCCAAATATTTCACTCATAATCAAGTGTCCCAAACTCATTCCGGATCTTAAGAAATTCATCAAGCTTCAGGTTCGCATCTCAATCTTCATCAAGGAATTCTCCAACATTGAGGTATGACCATTGGATCTTTTCACCCATGGTGCTCAACCTTCTTTTTTATGTAAATTACACGTTATCAAGATTGATTTATTTATGGTACTCCTACCATGAACATAATTATAAACATTATTGGGATTTCATAAAAGTGTGACCGCTTAAGCATATTTTGAGCTACGAATTTATAATCTATTATTATATTTGATCAAGCGTTTTAATGTATAATGCATGAAGGTGTTAGAAAGTGTTGGTGGGTTGATTTACATTAAGTTTTCTTGTATGATTTGACTCTTGAATTGCATGATTTTGGACTAGCATTACGCACCCACCAAGTGTTTAATAAAATGTCCAATTTAGGGTTCTTGAGTTACTGATGATCTAATGCATGGCCTATAGGTCAAGTGACTATATGATGCTCAATTAATATATGAATATGTTGATTTCATGAGAAGTATCTATTGTGTTTCAAGGTGACCACACCTTGTTGAAGAGGTTCTATGCCTCAATCACCTTATCGGTGGGTGCTAGGCCCGAACTACCTTGTTGAGGTGTATATACCTTGACCACCTTGTTGGAGAGTGCTAGGCCCGTACTACCTTGGTGAGGGGTATATACATTGACCACCATGTCGGGGGGTGCTAGGTTTGTATTACCATGTTGAGGGGTGTTTACCTTGATCACCTTATCGGGGGGTGCTAAGTCTGTACTACCATGTTGACGGTATCCTTATAGAGTTTTGAGGAGATTGGGTAAGGTTGCATATGAGTTGGAGTTACCTATGAAGATTAATATGGTTCATCTGGTCTTCCATATGTCAATGTTAAAAGAGAGTGTGGGTAATCCAATTGTTATACTACCCTTGGATATCATGGGTGTTGTAGAAGATAATTTGACTGATGAGGAGATCCCAGTGGAGATATTGGATAGACAATTAAGTGGTTGAGAGAAAAAGATGTAGCTTCCGTCAAGGTCCTTTGGGGGAATGAAAATGTTGAAAGTTTCACATGGGAAGCCGAAGAGGACATGATAAAGCGATACCCATATCTCTTCTAATGTCCTTAAGACAAAGGTACTGATTTAAGTCCCCTATATGATTTCAAGTCCTAAGTTTCAGCTCTCATGTTATTTTGAATGCATTCATATGCATTGTCGCAAGTTTATGATGATTTTTTGACATTCGGCGATGCATATTCCTAAGGAGGAGACATTCAAACTCCCCATAAATGTTCTTTAAAAATGACCATAATCATAATTTTCATATATCTTAATATCCGTGTATGATTTAAAAAATACGACTTCATATTCTTCTTTGGGGGCAAAATTGAGTGTGAAATGGGTATAACATAGATTTTATAAGACTTTTATTGGAAATTATTTTCATAAATATTTTCAAAAAAAGTGTAAACGACTCCAAAAAGTTCTCAAAAATGTGACTTGAAAATGCCCATAATCATATTTTCCATATATCTCAAAATTCGTGCGTGATATCAAAAATCTAACTTCATATTCGTGATCAGGGGAAAAATTGAGTAGGGAGTCGTCTACCCCCAATTTTAGAACAACCATATCAATATTTTGTTTTCCAAAATATGAAAATTCTAGAGACAATCTGTGCCCCTAGCGTGATGCGGCCAACCCGCGGATCAATTTATTTTTTCTTCAATTGTTTTTCGGTGCAAGGCCTTTGGGTCTTTGGACTAAGCGACTCTATGCATAAAAACATCTACACTTGGTCATTTTTTTAATATCATAGAATTCAATACATTCCCAAAAACACTCTCAAACATTAACAAAATATTTCACTCAAAATCAAGTGACCCAAACTCATTCTGGATCTTAAGGAATTCATCAAGCTTCAAGTTCTCATCTCAATCTTCATCAATGAATTCTCCAATGTTGAGGTATGTGTGTTTCAACCATTGGGTCTTTTCACCCATGGTACTCAACCTTCCTTTTTATGTAAATTACATGTTTTCAAGATTGATTTATTTATGGTATTCCTACTATGAACATGATTATAAATTATGTTAGATTTCATAAAAGTGCGACTGCTGAAGCATATTTTGAGCTACGAATTTATGATCTATTATTACATTTGATGAAGGGTTTCAATGTATATTACATGAGGGTATTAAAAAGTCTTAGTGGCTTGATTTACATTTAGTTTTGTTGCATGATTTCACTCTTGAATTGCATGATTTTGTACTATCATTAAACAACCACAAAGTGTTTGATAAAATGTCCAGTTTAAGGTTCTTGCTTTATTGGTGGTCTAACGCATGGCCTATAAGTCAAGTGACTATATGATGATGAAAGTAATTATGAATATGTTGATTTTGTGAGACATATCTATTGTTTTGCAAGGTGACCACACCTTGTTAAGGGGGTTCGATGCCTTAATCACCTTGTCTGTAAGTGCTAGGTCCATACTAGCTTGTTGAAATGTATATACCTTGACCACCTTACCGGGGAGTGCAAGGCCCGTACTACCTTGTTGAGGGGTATATACCTTGACCATGATGTCGCGGGGTGCTAGGTCCATACTAGCATGTTGAGGGGTATATACCTTAACTACCTTATCGGGGGATGCTAGGCTCGTGCTACCATATTAATGATATCCTTGTAGAGTTTTGAGGAGATTGGTAAAGTTGCATATGAATAGGAGTATCCTATGGAGATTAATATGGTTCATCCGGTCTTCCATGTGTCTATATTGAAAAAGTATGTGGGTGATCCAAGTGTTGTAGTGCCCTTGGATGTTATGGGTGTTGTAGAATATAATTTGACTAATGAGGAGATCCCGGTGGAGATTTCAGATAGATAATGAAGAGGTTGAGAGAAAAAGTTGTAGCTTCCATCAAGGTCCTTTGGGTGAATCAACAAGTTTAAAGTGCCACATGAGAAGCTGAAGCGGACATGAGAAAGTGATACTAAAATCTCTTCCATTCTACTCAATCCAAAGGTACTAATTGAAGTCCCCTATATGATTTCAAATCATAAGTTTTAGACCTCATGTTATTTTGTATGCGTTCATGTTCATTGTAGCAAGTTTATGATGTTCTTTTACATTCATGTTGAGTCTTTTTGAAAATGAAGTTTAAACGCGTTTGTTGCATTCATGTTGGGCAGAAGTCTTCATGATTACTTATCTTATGCACGTTTCTTTGACATTCAGGGATGCATATTTCCAAGGGGGAGATATTAAAAGGCCCAAAAAATGTGCTTCAGAAATGCCCATAATCATAATTTTCATATATCTCAAAATTTGTGCATGATTTTGAAAATTTATTTCATATTCTTGATCGGGGGGCAAAACTGTGTGGAAAATGGATATAACCTAGATTTTAGAAGACCTGTCGCGCAAAATGATTTTCATAAATATTTTCGAAAATACTTGAAACGATCGTAAAAAGTGCCCAAAAATGTGTCTTGAAAAAACCCATAATCGTAATTTCGAAATATCTCAAAATCCATGTGTTATTTCAATAATCCAACTTCATATTCGTGATCAGGTGGCAAAATTGAGTGGGAAGTGGGTCCAACCCTGATTTAGAGCAACTATATCAAAATTTTGTTTTCCAAAATTTGCAAATTCCAAAGACGATCTTCGCCCCTAGCGCGATGTGCCCGTGGCATGGATCTGTGTTATTTTTGCTCTAGTTTTCTATTTTAGTCCAAGGCTTTGGGACTTGGGCCTAAGACTCCCTATGTGTAAAAACATCTATTACTTAGTCATTTTTTAAATTCATATCATTCAAGATATTCTCCAAAACCCTCTCAAACACTTAGCCAAATATTTCACTCAAAATCAAGTGTCCCAAACTCATTCCGGATCTTAAGGAATTCATGAAGCTTCAAGTTCTCATTTCAATCTTCATCAACGAATTCTCCAATGTTGAGGTATGTGTGTTTCAACCATTGGGTCTTTTCATCCATGGTGCTCAACCTTCCTTTTTATGTAAATTACATGTTTTCAAGATTAATTTATTTATGGTATTCCTACTATGAACATGATTGTAAATTATGTTAGGATTTCATAAAAGTGTGACTGCTTAAGCGTATTTTGAGCTATGAATTTATGATCTATTATTATATTTGACGAAGGGTTTCAATGTATATTGCATGAGGGTGTTATAAAGTATTGGTGGCTTGATTTACGTTAAGTTTTCTTGCATGATTTCACTCTTGAATTGCATGATTTTGGACTAGCAGTACACACCTACCAAGTGTTTGATAAAATGTCTGATTTAGGGTTCTTGAATTATTGATGATCTAACGCATGGCCTATAAGTCAACTAACTATATGATGATGAATTTACTGTATGAATCTATTGATTTCGTGAGAAATATTTATTATATTGCAAGGTGACCACTCCTTGTTGAGGGGGTGCTATGCCTTAATCACCTTATTAGTGAGTGCTAGGTCTGTACTGCCTTATTGAAAGGTATATACCTTGACCACCTTGTCTGGGAGTGCAAGGCCCGTACTACCTTGTTAAGGGGTATATACCTTGACCACCGTGTCGCGAGGTGCTAGGTCCATGCTAACATGTTGAGGGGTATATACCTTAACTTCCTTGTCGAGGGGTGCTAGCCCGTACTACCATATTGATGGTATCCTAGCAGAGTTTTGAGGAGATTGGGTAAGGTTGCATATGAGTTGGAGTAACCTATGGAGATTAATATGGTTCATCCGGTCTTCCATGTGTTCATATTGAGAAAGTGTGTGGGTGATCCAAGTGTTGTAGTGCCCTTAGATGTTATGGGCGTTGTAGAAGATAATTTGACTAATGAAGAGATCCTAGTGGAGATTTTAGATAGACAATGAAAAGGTTTAGAAAAAAGGTTGTAGCTTCAGTCAAGGTCCTTTGGGTGAATCAACAAGTTTAAAGTGCCATATGGGAAGCCTAAGCGGACATGACAAAGTGATACCCAAATTTCTTCTATTCTACTCAAGTCGAAGGTACTAATTGAAGTCCCCTTTATGATTTCATGTCCTAAGTTTCATCCCTCATATTATTTTGCATGCATTCATGTTCATGGTAGCAAGTTTATGACGATTTTTGGCATTTATGTTGAGACTTTTTGAAAATGAAATTTAAATGCATTTGTTGCATTCATGTCGGGCTGAAGACTTCAGGATTATTTCTCTTATGCACATTTCTTTAATATTCAGGGACACATGTTCCCAAGGGAGATATATTATCACGCCTAAAAAATGTTCTTTGGAAATTCCCATAATCATAATTTCCATATCTCTCAAAATTCGTGCATGATTTCGAAAATCCAACTTCATATTCTTGATTGGAGGACAAAATTGTGTGGGTAATGGTTATAACCTAGATTTTAGAAGGCCTGTAGTGCAAAATAATTTTGATAAATATTTTCATAAATACATGAAACAACCCTAAAAGATGCTCAGAAATGTTCCTCGAAAATGTCCATAATCGTAATTTTCAAATGTCTCAAAATTCATGCGTGAATCAAAAATCCAACTTCATATTCATGATCAGGTGGAAAAATTGAGTTGGAAATGGGGCTAACCCCGATTTAGAGCAACCATATCAAAAATTTATTTTCCAAAATTTGCAAATTCCAATGTCGATCTGCGCCCCTAGCGAAATGTGGCCAGGGCATGGATCAGTGTTATTTTTGTTTCAATTTTCTATTTCTATCCAAGGCCTTTGGGTCCTAAGCCTCCCTATACGTAAAAACACCTATACTTAGTCATTTTTTTAAACTCATATCATTTAAGACATTCTCCAAAAACCTCTCAAACACTTTGCCAAATATTTCACTCAAAATCAAGTGTCCCAAACTCATTCTGAATCTTAAGATATTCATCAAGCTTCATGTTCTCATCTCAATCTTCCTCAAGGAATTCTCGAATATTGAAGTATGTAGGTCTCAACCATTGAGTCTTTTCATCCATGGTGCTCAACCTTCCTTTTTATATAAATAATATGTTTTCAAGATTGATTTATTTATGGTATTCCTACTATGAACTTGATTATATACTATGTTGTGATTTCATAACAGTGTGATTGCTAGAATATTTTGAGCTATGAATTTACGATCTATTATTATATTTGATGTAGGGTTTCAATGTATATTGAATGAGGGTGTTACCAAGTATTGGTGGGTTGATTTATATTAAGTTTTCTTACATAATTTCACTCTTGAAATGCATGATTTTTGACTAGCATTACAACCCCCCAGTGTTTGATAAAATGTCCAATTTTGGCTTCTTGACTTATTGATGATCTAACGCATGGCCTATAAGTCAAGTGACCATATGACGCTAAAAGAAATGTACGAATATGTTGATTTTGTGTAAGTATCTATTGTGTTGCTAGGTCACCACACCTTGTTGAGGGGGTGCTATGCCTCAATCAACTTGCCTGTGGGTGCTAAGCCCGAACTACCTTGTTGATGGGTATATACCTTGACTACCTTGTTGGGGAGTGCTAGGCTCGTACTACCTTGGTGAGAGTATATACCTTGACCATCATGTCGGGTGGTGCTAGGTCAGTACTACTATGTTGAGGCATATATAACTTTACCATCCTTCCGGGGGGTGCTAGGACCGTACTACCAATTAACGGGTAGATACCTCAGTCACCTTCCAAGGGGTGTTAGGACTTTTATTCCAATTACTGTGGTTCTTGGTCTATGGTATTGGTCTCTTCCTACACATGTACTATGCTTCCATATAAGCATATTGTCCTTGAATAATTAATCATGTACACCATGTTGCTAATATACTATCTCTTGCTTGAGATTATGCATGTTGATTATGTTTCCTATTTCTTGTTGCATTATATCCTACTTACTTAGTACATTCAAACATACTAATGCACACTCTATGCCTATATGATGTTTGCATGTAGGAATCGGAGCTCCACTTGATCCTCCTCCTTCTCCACGTGGCTAGTACTATCTCTTTAAGAAAGTTTGGTGAGTCCTCAACTCCGAGGACAATAGCTATTGATCCTATGTTATGTATAAACTGTCTTATCTTTTTTTCAATGATTATGATAATGAGGGTGAGCCCAGAAAGTTGTCTTGGCCCCCGCTTAATCTATGCTAGAGGTGTTGTTGGACAAGTTATGTAATTATGCTTTAAGCTATGAATCTTTGATTTTTTAAGCTATGAAAGACTTTCCTTAGCCCCTTTATCCTTATTTCTATTCTCTTATTGTTGTTTAATTGTTTTCGCGACCAAGGATGCGTACATGATATGCTAAGAGGCTTGTTTGGGTTCCCTTTGGGTTCCCATTCGCCATGTCACATCTAGGACCTAGGCTTGGGTTGTGACAAACATGGTATCAGAGCCCAAAAAGTGCCCAAAAATGTGCCTCAAAAATGCGCATAATCATAATTTCCATATATCTCAAATCTGTGCGTGATATCGAAAATTCGACATCATATTTGTGATAAGGGGGCTAAATTGACTGGGAAATGGGTCTAACCCCAATTTTATAGTAACTGTATCAAAATTTTATTTTCCAAAATTTTTATAGATGTTCCGCGCCCCTGGCGTAACGCGGCTAGGGCACGAACTAGTGTTATTTTTGCTTCAGTTCACTGTTTTGGTCCAAGGATTTTGGGTATTGGGCCTGAGCCTCCGTATGTGTTAATACACCTACACTTAGTAGTAAGTTTTTCAACCTCATATCATTCAAGACATGCCCTAAAACCCTTTCAAAAACATAGACGAATATGTCACTCAAAATCAAGTGTCCCAAACTCATTCTGAATCTTAAAGAATTTATCAGGCTTCAAGTTTTCATCTCAGTCTTCATCAAAAAATTCTCCAAAGTTGATATATGTGGGTTTCAACCATTAGGTCCTTTCACCCATGATGCCCAACCTTTCTTTTTATGTAAATTGCATGTTTTCAAGATTTATTTACTTGTGGGTATTCCTACTATGAACTTGATTGTAAACTATGTTGGGATTTCAGAAAAGTGTGACTGCTTAAGCATATTTTAGCTATGAATCTATGATCTCTTTTGATATTTATTGAAGGGTTTCAATATATATTGCATGAGGGTGTTATCAAGTGTTAGTGGTTTGATTTACATTAAGTTTTTTTACATGATTTTACTCTTGAATTGCATGATTTGAGACTAGCATTACACACACACCAAGTGTTTGACAAAATGTCCGATTTAGGGTTCTTGAGTTATTGATGATCTGATGCATGGCCTATGACTCAAGTGACTTTATGATGATGAATGTAATTTATGAATATGTTGATTTTGTTAGAAGTATCTATAGTGTTGCAAGGTGACCACACCTTGTTAAGGGCGTGTTATGCCTCAATCACCTTGTTGGTGGGTTCCAGGCACGTACTACCTTATTGAGGGGTTTATACTTTGACTGTCTTGTCAAGGCATGCTAGTCCCACACTACCATGTTGAGGGGTATATACCTTGACTACATTATCTAGGGCGCTAGGCCCATACTATAATGTTGATGGATATATACGTTGACCACCTTGTCGGGGGGTGCTAGGCTCGTACTACCAATTGAGGGGTTGATACCTCAATGATCTTCAAAGGGGGTAGTAGGCCTTAGATTCCAAGTAACAAGTTGCTTGGTCTATGATGTTAGTCTCTTCCTGCTCATGCTCTATGCATCCATATAAGAATATTTTACTTCAAACATTAATCATGCATGCTATGTTGCTAATAAACTATCTTGTGCTTTTGATTATGTTGCCTATCTCTTGTCGCATTGCATCCTACATACTTAGTACATTCATGCATACTAACACATACTCTATGCTAACATGATGTCACCATATAGGAACCGGAGCTTCTCTTGATCATCCTTCTCCTCCACATGCCTAGTACTATCTCTTGAAGGAAGTTTGGTGAGTCCTCAACTCCGAGGACAATAGCTATTGGACATATGTTATGTATAGACTTTCTTATCTTTGTTTAGATGCTTATGATTATGTTGGTTAGCTCGAAAATATGTATTGGTCCTCGCCTAATCTATGCTAGTTGTGTTTCTGGACAAGTTATGCAATTATGCTTTAAGGTATGACTCTTTGATGTTTTAAGCTATGAAAGACTTCACTTAGCCCCTTTATCCTTATTTCTAGGCTCTTATTGTTTTCTATTGCTTCCGCAACCAAGGATGTGTAAATGATACGCTAAGAGGCTTGTTTGGGTTCCCTTTGGGTTTCCATTTATCATGTCACGTCTAGGTCCTAAGCTTGGGTCGTGATAACAGTAGATGTGCACAATGGCTCCACAATGTGGACCCATTGAAGAGCAGTGTTAGTATTTTTTTATTTTCCCTATTTTGCCAAGGGCATCGGGGTCATAGCCCCATGCCCATTTATGCGCTTAAAAACCTATATATAGACATTTTTCAACTCTACGTCACTGTAACACCCCATGAAAAATTTATCGAAATTCCCCTAAAATGTATCGTGTGCGTAATGCGTCTTACAAAACTTCGATAGGAAATCCAAGACTAGATTTTCGATCAAAGCAGAAAATCAAGTCAGAAAATTGTCTTGACTCGACTTTGACGTGAAAAAATGCGAATTCGTTTTTAGAAAGAAAGCCAAAACATTGAGATTTCCGTGTCCAGGCCGCTCCGCACCTAGGATGTCGAACCATTCTTTGTTTCTTTCTCTGAAATTTTGACCGAACAGATTTTTGCAAAAAAACACAAAAATCAACTAATGCGCAACACACAATAGTGTCCAAGAAATTGAAAATTTTCTTTTGACTTTGGAAGGGCATTTTCATCCTTCAATATATTCTTAAGTCCCAAAATGAGTCTTTAAGCCTATATACATTCAAAAGAGTTTAATAACCCTATTTTTCTTATGTCTAAGCTACATTCTATGAGAAGGAGAAGAGGAAGAGAGGAGGGTTTTAAGTCTAGGGGTAGTTCATGGAGGAAAATTGAGGAGTCTTCAAACCCCAGGTATGTAAGGCTAAACGAAAATATGAGATTGTTCTCTCATATGCTCTTTAGGTGGTCTAGATGCTAAATTGAAGGTTCTTGAGCCTAGAAGCATGATTTATTGAATATGTTCTTGAAAAATACATTATTTACACGTATTTTGACATGTTGATGATCATCATAAACTTGTTTGTTTGAATTGAATGTTTTACATGAATTGTTGCATAAAACCTACCTATTATTTTATTAAAGATTGCATGAATAAAGTTAGGGATTGAGTAGCCTTGATTGATAAAGTTGATAGAGATGGTGATCGTGAATGTGAGAACGATGCTAGATTTATAGAACTTGATAGTTTCTTGAGTCTCCATAAATAAACTCACACGATGTATCTATTCTATTGTTCCCTAATGATAGTTTCTAAGTCTTGAGATAAGTGTATTGATGACTAAAGTAGATAGAATTAGTGTTATTTGGATTAAGCGAGGATTGAACCTTAGCTTGATGAATAATTCTACTCTTTGAGTTGATAGAATGATAGATGAGATGATGACCCTGCTTGAGAGCAGGTGGTTGGCTGTGTAACAACCCGACCTTGATAGACTATGAGTTTTCTTGAGTAATGGGAGTTGTATTAGCACCTACATGGGTAAGAGTGAGTCCCACTCGAACTCATTAATTACGTGGCAAACATAGGAGAGGATTGGCCCGTGAAAGCAGATGTTTCCCTTGTCCCAAAAGAGGACTTGACAGACTTTTAGATCCACTAATAGACTCATCCTTTACCCCGTCAAGGTACTGGATAAATATGGCAACGACATCTCTTTGTTGTATCACTTCTGGCTCATAAGGGGTAATTGCCGATCATAGAAACTCCCATTTAGGATTCCCTCTTGATAGTACTTTGATGTTAAGGTAATGGTATAGAGTGATGGATGTGATGGGTGGTTTTTCTATTCTTTATTCTTTCTTTAGATAGACATTTGGCCTATTGGCTGCTTTCTATATTGAGTTGATTTTTATAATTATATTATTCTACTTATTTCCAGTTTCACTCATCTTTTTTAACATACCAGTACATTCCACGTATTGACGTCCCCCTTTGGGACAACATCATTTCATGATATAGATATAGGATTTGGAGATCGTCAATAGGCGTCCTGTTGAGGATTGGAGACGTTCAGTTGATTTGGTGATCTTCCCTTATTTCAGAGGAATTTTCTTATCTTTATTTTCATCTTTCCTTAGAGTTAGAGTGACTAGCTTTATTTTGATTAAGGTAGCCATGGGTCTCTCATTGGCACCACTTGATAGTGATAGAGGCTAGTTATTCCTACTAGTTTATTTTTATAATATATATATACACACATATTTGAGAACTGATGATGATGTGCCCATATATACTTTGATGTCTTTCGCTGATATTAGATTGTATGAATGAAGGGATGTGATAAGGCCAAGTGGTTCACTTGGGGACTAGCAATAGTCTTCGAGTGTTGGTTACATCTAGGTACCCTCTTGGGGCATGATAAACTTGGTATTAGAGCACACATTCAAGTGTCCTAAGGAGTCTATGAAGCCGTGTCTAGAAGAGTCCTTATCATTGGTGTGAAGCACGCCACATCCATAATAGGGAGGCTATAGGATATTAGGAGTTGTCTCACTTCTTGCTTATTCTAAATTCATGTGGTAGAGTTAAACTCTACAAAAGATCTCTTTTGATTCGTGCACTACTCTTAACCTTTCGACTATGCCTCATTCACGAGGTGACAGAGGCGGTGATGTTCAAAATCATATCGATAAGATCCCCAGAATAAGTAACCCAGATGGTAGAGAGACTACACTAAGTTTGAGAGAGCCCAACTAGTGTGCTATGTTGATTGTCTAGAAAGAGTGCAGTACTTCTCATATGAATTGTGCACTTGCATTAACTCTAGATGTACCCAGACCCTCTTATTCAAAACTTTTATCCTGAAGTTACTCATCAGAGAGAGAAACTTATGTCACCAAAGAGTACAGTGCTAACACCTAAGAGTGAGCTATGTGGTCTTATAAGCCCTGAGTAGAATTTAATCATTCCAAAGTTAGAAGGATGATAATAGAAGGAAAGGGACGAGATAGCAAGTTTGACTACTGATTGAGGTTTCTAGTTAGAGATAGATATCCATTTTGGGAATGTGATGAAGGGAGGAGACGATGGCCATACGATTGATGGAAAGGTGATAAGTACTCTATGATTGCCATGATGAGATGAGGTATAGAGAGGGAGAGAGGTACTGTAAGAATGTGATAGAGCATGTGCAAACTAGAAGGAAATACATGTTTACGTGTTGTAGTATTCGTACTATTAAGAGTGAAGTGTAGATCTTGAATAGAGGGAAAGAGTGCTTTTAATATGATGGAATAGATCTAAGTTAGGCTTTGTGATTGTACGTGAGAGTTCATGAGACCCATGAGTTATAAGTTTCACTAGATGAGAAGGTATAGTGAAGGGCTGATCGGTACATGAGTGGTGAAAAGGGGATATGATGAGTGATCCCTAGCTATGAGATTTTAGCATGATCATGTTCCCTACATAATTGTCTAGTAGTGCAAGTTAGTAGTATAGAGGTGAGTGATGGATGCACATATTAGTAATAGACCCTACGCATGAATTTGAGGAGTAGTATGAAACAGGAGATAGTATCATGAGAGTGATAGTCGTAGTTGGAGTTTTTTTTTCTAGGAGACTTGTCCTACTGTATGAAGATGCTAAATTGTAAGGAGAGTGATGCTAGGGGTAGGATACAAGTGCCCCTTATGTGAGATGAGTGAAACGAGGATAGCTCAATAGACAAGAAGAGATGTGAGATGGGTATTTGTTATTGTGTAAAGATATGTGAAGCCCTAAATTATGGTTGCTATGAGAGTCTAGAAAATATCCTTGAGTCTAATGGGAAGGGAGCTGAGGTAGGAATTTTGTACGATCCCGAGCAACTAAGTTGATTGGGGTTTGTGGATAGGTGATGAGGAGTTTTTCTTAGTAGTCTAAGTCTTATATGAATGATGAGTTTAGGAGAGCACAGATGATCATTAGTAGGCAAAAGAAGATGTTAGATTGTAATAATTGTGGAAAGTGATTTGTACGCCATTAAGAGCAACAAATAAGGAGAGAGAGAGAGTTCCATGGAGACAGGAGGAAGCTAAGAGTGATATTAATGAAAGGAGTCTGAGTTACTAGTTATATGTATGTGACTATAGGATGACAGAAGGGTTTAAGATGCATATTCTTGGAGAATAGTTATTATTTACACATGTAGAGGTATATGCTTATAACATAGTAGATGTAATTGATTTACAAATTTAAATAGACAACCGTGAGAGCAAAAGGGGAGATGATGATGTGAGAAATTGAAGTAGATCTTGAGTTTTAGGATTCTGATAGGCTGATCCAGATGAGATATCAATTCTTTTCCATCTCATGTAGTCCTTATACCTCATTTGAGGTAACATTCCATCCCCTTTGGGTGTATGACTGTCGTACCTATGACCTAGTTCCATGCACATCATGTAGCTTCCCGATCATGCTGTATTTTGAAGATGAGGAGTGATGAATTCATTTCTTAATCTTGATCTTATTCCCAAGAATCCAAGAGTTTCCAGCCCTATGATTGAGTGAGATGCGACCTGAGTTTTCACTTCGTATAGTTCAGTTAACTCAGGATGAGACTTGATAGATGAGGGAGATTGTAATCTAAGAAAGTTCTCAGATAAGATTCTCGATTGAATCATGCTAATGATCTTTTATTCCATGCTCTTTGAGTAATCTACCTTTCCAACTTTGATAGAAGTGTGGATGATGGTATGAGAGAGAGTGAGAGTGCTTGACTCTGATGTCACCTCGTGCATGCACTGACCCTCGGCCTCTTATAACATTGTTGATGCTAGGATGTAGAGTATCGAGTTTCAGAGATATAATCTTGCTTATTTTTTCATTAAGAGATAGTAGTTTGAGGTTTTGCAAAAAGGGGGAGGTAATGAGTTCCTCCAGGTTCAAATTGAGATGTTGGGAGTAGTAGATTGAGGATGAGGGTAGATAAGGAGGAGTGAGTGTATCTTTATTATGGTATTGGTGTTAAACGTATGTTATGTAAGGATAGAGATAGGAACGAGGGGGGAGGTAAAACCTTATGACTTGCAATAGATAGGTGAGAGTATGTGGGCATAACCTTGAGTGAGAGTTCATTGAATGGTGGAGGTAGAGGTGTTAAGTAGGCTTGAAGATTCTAAGATATAGTTGAAGTGGTTAAAGTGACAGGCTTGAATGTGTGGTTGTTATTATGTAAATGTTGATGATGGACTAGTGGAGACTTCATACTGAGGGTTTGACGAAGAGTAGTGAAGTATTGAAGAGGATTAGTGATCTTTTAATTGGAGCCCTAGTGAAAGTTTAGAGCTGAGTGTTGAAGATTAGCTTTGCAGGTATATGATCGTCTTGTGAATAACACCTTGAGGCTTAGAAGCAGGTTCGAATGGAAGAGGAGGAGCTGGATAGATGGAAATTGGAGTAAGAACCATAAGCTCAAGATTGACGGGGTAGAGTGCTATGAGGAGAGAGTACCATTGAGACGAGTTGCTGAGCTTGAGAGTTGAAGAGTTGTATATAGATTCCTATATGCCAATGATCCCCATTCTCCATTAGAGTTGATGGCTTCCCTCTCGAGTTTGAAAATGCTGATGGTCGAGGTTCTCACATTATTCAAATTGATTGAGTTCCAAATTTCCATTCGTGCTTGATAGTAAGGATGTCTAAGATAATATTTCTACTCTTGATCTGAATCGGTTGTCTTTCCGCAGTGACTTGTAACTGCCCAGATTTATTCATGGAGTGTTGAAACGATTCTTGATTGTTATTCGTGCCTGACAATAAAAATGTTGGAGGGAATTTCTTTACCTCTAACTAAATTAATTGTCTTTTCTTGAGTCCTTTTCTATCCTTGATTTCGAGTAGAGTTGCTTGTCTATTGAGATAGAATCGAGAGATCGATTGATAGATGTGAATGTTAAGGGGAGTTTTGAACCTATTCATGCCGAAAGATGATGATATTGAAGGGAAATGACCTATCCTTAATGCTATTGAAGTTCCTTCCTTGAGTTGAGGTACTAATTCAATTTCATTCCCAAGTCTAAGATAAAGATGTAGAAAGTGACGGATAGACGAGAGTTCGAGAGGTTCCAAGAGAGGAGTAAGATGAGTTCTGAGTATACTCGTACATATTCCTACCTCTACTTATCATTCGAGGATGAATGATCCCAAGGGGGAGATGATGTAACACCCCTTGAAAATTTACCGAAACCCACCTAAAAGTATCGTGTACGTAAAGCATCTTTCAAAACTCTAATGGGATATCCGAGACCGAACTTGCGATTAGCACGAAAAACTTAGAAAATTGTGTCGACTCGACTTTAACGCGAACAAAAACGAATTCGTTTTTCCAAAGAAAGCCAAAATAGTGAGGTTTTCGCGTCGAGGCCGCGCCGCGCCTGGGACATGTAACAACACTTGGTTTCTTTCTCCTAAATTTCGACTGAACTAATTTTCATGAAAAATCACAAAATCAACTGGTGCACATTGCACACCAGTGTCCAAGAAACTTAAAATATTCTTTTGACTTTGAGAAGTGCATTTTTGTCCTTCCAAATATATTCTTAAGTCCCAAAATGAGTTTATAAGACTATATACGTTCGAAAGGCTTTTATAACACCATTTTATTAGGTCTAAACTACATTCTGTGAGAAGGAGAAGAAGAAGAGAGGTGGGTTTCAAGTCCAGGGCCAATTCGTGCAAAAAAAATAAGGATTCTTCAAACCCCATGTATGTAAGGCTAAACAAAAACATGAGATTGTTCTCTCATATACTCCATAGGTGATCTAGATGGTGAATTGAAGGTTCTTAAACCTAGATGTATGCTTTCTTGAATATTTTCTTGAAAATTATATTATTTACACATATTTTCACATGTTGATGATCATCATAAACTTGTTTTCTTGAAATGAATATTTTACATGAATTATTGCATAAATCCTACCTATTATTTTATTAAAGATTGCATGAATAAAGATAGGGATTGAGACTAGAGCCTTGATTGAGAATGTTCATAAAGATGGTGATTGTGAATATGATGATGCTAGATTTATAGAACTTGATAGTCTCTTGAGTATCCATAAATAAACTCACATGATGTGTCTATGCTACTTTTCCCTATGATAGTAAGTCCTGAGATGACCGTATTGATGACTAAAGTAGATGGAATTAGTGTTATTTGGATTAAACGAGGATTGAATCTTATATTGAAGAATTATTCTACTCTTTTAGTTGATAGAATGATAGATAAGATGATGACCCCGCTTGAGGGGGGGGTTGGCTATGTAACAGCCCGACCTTAACAGACTATGAGCTCTCATGAGTCATGGGAGGAGTATTATCACCAAAATAGGAAGAGTTAGTCCCACTCATACTCATTAACTACATGGCCAACATAGGAGAGCTTTGGACCGTGAAAGCAGATATTTCCCTTGTCCCAAAGAGGACTTGACAGACTTTCAGATCCACTGAAAGATTCGTCCTTTACTACGACAAGGTACTTGACAGATGTGGAAATGACATTTCTTCTTTGTATCACTTCTGGCTCATAAAGGGTGATTGTCGGTTATAGAAACTCCCCTTTAGGATTCCCTCTTGATAGTGCTCTGATGTTAAGGTAATGGTACAGGGTGATGGATATGATGGGTCGTTTGTCTATTTTTTATTCTTTCTTTAGATAGACATTTGGCATGTTGACTGTTTTATATATTGAGTTGATTGTTATTGGTATATTATTCTACTAGTTTTCAGTTTCACTTATCTATTTTACATATCAGTACATTCAACGTACTGACGTCCCCCTCTGGGACTGTATCATTTTATGATATAGATACATGATTTGGAGATCGTCAACAGGCGTACCTTTGAGGATTGGAGACATTCAGTTGATTTGGTGAGCCTCCCTTACTTCGGAGGAATCCCTTATGTTTATTTTCATTTTTCCTTAGAGTTAGAGTGGCTAGCTTTATTTTGATTGAGGTATCCATGGGTCTATCATTAGCACCACTTGATAGTGATAGAGGATTCATAAACTAGATTCGATTGTTGATGTAAGAGTATGAGCTAGATCATCTTATTATTCTCTTTAGTGACTAGCTTTATTTTGATTGAGGTATCCATGGGTCTATCATTAGCACCACTTAATAGTGATAGATGATTCAGAGACTAGATTCGATTGTTGATGTAAGAGTATGAGCTAGAGATCATCTTATTATTCTCTTTTTTTAATATATATACATATTTGAATTGATAATTATGTGCCCATATATCCCTTGATGCCTTCCACTCATAGCAGATTGTATGAATGAGTAGATACGATGCGGCCAAGTGGTTCTCTTGGGGACTAGCAATAGTCTTTGAGTGTTGGTTGCATCTAGGGTACCCTCCAGGGGCATGATAGTCAATCAAGACCCTCTTGAAAACCTCTCCAAGAGATAACCTAATATCTCATTCAAATTTCAAGGTTTTCAGACCTAACTTTGGAACTCAAGGATTCTCTTCAAGGCCCAAGATCTCTTTAAGCTCATCTCTAGAAAACCCAAGTTTGAGGTATGTGGGTTTATTCATTGGGTCCTTCCACCAATGGATCCCAATCATTCTTTTCATGAAAATTTCATTTCAAGTTGTATTACCAATGTGTATCTCTCATTATGAATTATGAGCATGAATTATGTTTGGGTTTTATGAAATGTTAATTGATTATGCATACTATGTATTTTTCAAGCTTAAACCATGAACTCATTTTGTCTATTGAGACAATGCATGGTTTGAGCTATGAAACTATGATCTATTATGAGATTTGTTGATGTATTTCACGATATACTTCATGAGGGTTTTACTACATGGTGCGTTGATTTACATTAAGTTTTCTCATCTTATTTGACTCTTGAATTTCATGTTTCTAAACTAGTATCATGGACCCACCTAGTATTTGATAAAATATCCAGTCAGGAATTTTCAAGTTATTGATGATCTATTTCATGATTTACAAGTGAAGTGACTATATGATCATTAAGGGTTTTCATGTATGTATTGAATTCTTGAAAATTATCTATGATCTTACAATTATCAAGTTAAGCCTATTTAAAGATTTTTACCTCTTATGAGCCATTCATGTTAAAGTAAGGGTTCATGTATGATTATGATCTACTCTCATGTTTCAAGTTAGGCTCACAATTAGAGGTCAAGCATGTTTAAGAGCTACTCATATCACGTTTCTTACAAGTTATTAAACTTATGATTCTTTCAAGTAACCCATGGGATTAGACTTAGTAACGATGGATTGGATGTCGACGTGGACTATCTTCAAGCGTGCACACTCCTTTCTTCAAACTATGTGCCAACATAGGGTTATACCTTACACGTTCTATAATAGTGGATCCATTTAGTACACTTTATCACAAATTCACCTTAAAATAGGATGGGTTCCCATAAGAGGGGTTACTTCTCCGATATAGAATGGGCTCCCATAAGGTGAAGTATGATTTACCTTGGCAAGTAGTCCACCTCTTTACCAATGAGGGATAATCATCGTGATTCCAAGTGGTAGCTCGCTTTGTCATACTTTTTCGGTCAGGGTCTTTTCCCATATATGATGTCACGACCCAAGCCTAGTTCCTAGACGTGAGACAGTGCAAGTGGAACCTGAAGGGGCACCAACTAACACTCAGAAAGCATCATTATACATCCTTTGTCACGGAAGCAATAAATCAGGCATACAAGATAAGTGAATGGAGAAATCGGGGCTAAGGGGAAAGCTTGCACAATATAACAGTCAAAACACAAGTGTCAAACTCTTACCACATATACATAACATGTCCATCAAACACCTCTAATATATAGATAAGATCGGGCACCCAGAAAACGTAACTGGACTCATCCTCATAGTCAAAATAGAAAATAAAGAAGAGTGTTACAATACATAATAGAAGAAACATAAACTAGGTCTCCGAAGTGGAGGATTCACCAACTAGCTTAAACAGCACAGAACTAGCCATGTGGACGAGAGTTAAGCACCATTATCAAAATGCATATCAATAGACAATAAGCATAATATAACAATATGGAATGCCTTATCAATGCATAAGTAAAAACATGCTTAAATTTTCATGCTTATTTAGGATATCATATATGTAGAAGATACCAAACTAGATTTACAAATGTACAACCCTTTGGTAGGTTAGTGATGATGCTGCCCCACCAATTAGGTAGATGAGTACTAACCCTCATCAAGGTTGGTGATAATGTTGCCCCATCACCATAGTGGAGAAGTAAAAACCCTTCGCTAGGTTGTTGACTACAAACCTCCATCTACATTAGTGATGATGCCTCCCCATCACCAGGTGGAGAAGTACAAACCCTTCACTAGGTTGATGAATACTAACCCCCATCTTGGTTATCTAGCTTCTTGTTCCCCCCGAGTTGGGCATGGTCTAATGCAACACTTTATATAGAATTTATCATGTACATAAGGTCATTTCATCATGGTACAGTCATTCATATCATTTCTCATTCTTTGGACCTTGAACTTCTCAAGAAACAACATCCGCACATTTTATCAAACACTTGGAGAGTGTGAAATGGAAGTATAAAACCATGCAGTTTAAAGATAAAATAATGCAAGAAAATTCACTGTAAAACCATCAATCAATACCTTGCAACACCATCAAGACATAAACATAACAGCCCCTCATCAAATCTTACAATAGATCCATGATTTATAGCTCAAAACATAACAAAACAATCACAACTTTACATTACATTAACTTAGTTTGCAGCGAATTTCATAATAAGCAAGAACCATTTGTAAATCTATTTTAAATCATGAAATTTGAGTAAAAGGGGGCTTGGGTATCATCGGTGAAATGAACCGATGAAATAAACTCACATACCTTAGCTTAGAGATGAACTTGGTGAAGATTGGAGATGGAGACTGGAAGTTTAAAGAAGAACCTTCAAGGAGAATGTTAACTTGGGATGATGTTTTGGGACTTAAGTTTGGAGAGTGAAAATATGACTAAGTGTTTGAGTGAGTATTGGGAAATGTATAGGATTACAAAGCTAGATTTACAAATGTATAACCCTTTGGTAGGTTAGTGATGATGCTGCCCCACCAATTAGGTGGATGAGTACTAACCCTCATCAAAGTTGGTGATAATGTTTCCCCATCACCATAGTGGAGAAGTAAAAACCCTTCCCTAGGTTGTTGACTACAAACCTCCATCTACATTAGTGATGATGTCGCCCCATCACCAGGTGGAGAAGTACAAACCCTTCACTAGGTTGATGAATACTAACCCCCATCTTGGTTATCCGGCTTCATGTTCCCCCTGAGTTGGGAATGGTCTAATGCAACACTTTAAATATAATTTATCATGTATATAAGGTCATTTCATCATGATACAGTCATTCATATCATTTCTCATTCTTTGGAACTTGAACTCCTTAAGAAACAACATCCGCACATTTTATCAAATACTTAGAGGGTGTGAAATGGAAGTATAAAACCATGCAATTTAAAGATGAAATAATGCAAGAAAATTCACTGTAAAACCATCAATCAATAACCTTGCAACACCCTCAAGACAAAAACATAACAGCCCCCTCATCAAATCTTACAATAAATCCATGATTTATAGGTCAAAACATAACAAAACAATCACAACTTTACATAACATTAACATAGTGTGCAGCGAATTTCATAATAAGCAAGAGCCATTAGTAAATCTACTTTAAATCATGAAAATTGAGTAAAAGGGGGCTTGGTTATCATCGGTGAAACGAATCAACAAAAGAAACTCACATATCTTATCTTAGAGATGAACTTGGTGAAGATTGGAGATGGAGACTTGAAGTTTGAATAAGAACCTTCAAGGAGAATATTAACTTGGGATGAGGTTTTGGGACTTGAGTTTTAGGGAGTGAAAATTTGACTAAGTGTTTGAGTGAGTATTGGGAAATGTATAGGATTATATGAGGGTGAAATAAGGCTACGTATAGGTAAAAACACAAATGGGAACTTTTCGGCCCAAGAATTAAAGTGTTGGACCTAGGCAAGGAAAAAACAGTGTTCCAAAAATACCTCTCCCCGTCGCGGAGGGGACGCAATTTCCTTTCTGGAAATCGCACCTAGTGGCATTTCATAATTCAATTTAATTTCTTTAAAATTGAGGTTAAACCCTTTTTTCCTTAATTTGGACACTTGAACAAGAATTCGAGGTCGGATGTTCGAAATAACAAAAGGATTTTGAGATATATGGAATTTAAAATTTTGAGCATTCCGAGGCACGTTTTCGGGCACTTTTTGGGGTCAGTTCAATATCTCTCCCTTGGAAACATTCATCCCCAAATGTAAAAGAGATGTACAAGACAAGAACGATCATAAACAACCATCTCCAACTAAAATGCAACATTACATTTAAAACATCATTTTCAAAATCTCAACATAGGTGTAAAATCATTATAACTTGCCAACTTAGACATCAATAGATATGGATGACATAGGGGCTGAAATATAAGACTTGAATCGCATAGGGTACATAAAATTAGTACCTTAGGCTTCAGTTGAGTGGAAAAGATAAGGATACCACTTTTGCATGTCTGCTTCGGCCTCCCAAGTAGCACTTTCGATTTGTTGGTTCCTGCAAAGGACTTTAATGGATACCACCTCCTTGTTGCTCAATCTCTTAAGTTTCTATATAGGATTTGAACTAGAACCTCCTCATAAGTCAAGTTATCCTCAACAATAACCCACAACATCTGGAGGCACAGTAACATTAGGATCACCAACACATTTCCTCAACATAGAGACATGGAACACTGTGCGAACCAAATTCATTTCACTAGGAAACTTCAATTCATAGGCTACCTTGCTGACCCTATATATCACCTCATAAGGACAAATATACCTTGGACTCAACTTCCCATTTTTACCAAAGCGGACTATATCTTTCACTAGAGAATCCTTCAAGTAAACCCAATCACCCACTTTGAATTCAAGGTCTCTCCTTCTCACATCGACATATGATTTTTAATGATTTTGGGTTGTCTTCAACCTTTCCCTAATCATCCTAACCTTCTCAAGAGATTCAAAAACTATATCCGATCCCAGTAAAGCCAGCTCTCTAACCTCAAACTAACCAACTAGTGATCCACATTGCCTCCCATAAAGATCCTCAAAGGAGCCATACTGATACTAGAGTGATAGCTATTGTTGTAGGCAAATTCAATCAAAGGGAGATGGTCATCCCAACTACCCCTCATCTCTAATACACTTTACCCAAGCGTATCTTCAAAAGTTTGAATGGTTCTTTTGGCTTGGCCATCTGTTTGAGGGTGGAAGTCTGTATTAAGGTGAATTTTTGTACCAAGAACCCTTTGAAAAAGATCCTCGAAAGTGTGACGTGAATTATGCATAACGATCCGATATGACAGATAAACGAACCTTATACAACCTCATCAACTCATGGATGTACAACCTTGCATACACTTCAGCCCCATATATGGTCTTAGCCAGTAGAAAGTGAGCCGATTTTGTTATACTATCAACCACCACCAAATTAGAATCCAAACCTTTTCTAGTCTTCGGCAACCCAAGCACAAAATCCATATTACTCACCTCCCATATCCAAGTGGGAATCTCTATATCATGGGTTAGGCCACCTAGCCTTTGATGTCTCGCTTTGACTTGTTGATAACTACAGCAACCAGAAATGAATTTAGCAATGTCCCTCTTTGTGTATCCCCACCAATACATATCTCTCAAGTCTCTATACATTTCGGTGGAAACAGGGTGGATAGAATAAGAAGAATTATGGGCCTCATCAATGATTTTCTCATCTCCCTCAAACTATCAACACAAGGCACACACAACCTACTTGGTACCTGAGAGCCCATCTCTCCCTTGGGAGAAAACCTTCTACTTTCCCTTTTTACCAAGGCCTTCAATTCAAGGAAGGAGGAGTCAATATCATGTTTTGCTATCACCTCATCAACTAAAGAAGATTTAGAACCATCTATAACAAAAAAACCATCACCACCAACCTCTTCTAACCTAACCCCCAATCTAGCCAGTCTATGTACCTCCCTAGCCATCTCCCTATCACCACCATCCACATGAGCTACGCTTCCCATGGACACCCGATTCAAAGCATCTTCCACAACATTTACCTTACCTAGATGATAATGTACGCTCATGTCATAATCTTTGACAAGTTCTAGCCACCTTCTTTGTCTCAAATTGAGATCTTTTTGAGTGAAGACATATTGAAGGCTCTTATGATTAGTGAAGACATACTCATGCACACCACGTAAATAATGACAACAAATCTTTAATGCAAACACCACGGCGGCTAACTCTAGATCATGGGTCAGGTAGTTCCTTTCATGCACTTTGAGTTGTCTAGAAACATATGCTATGACCTTATCATTTTGCGTAAGCACACAACCTAAGCCAGTTCTAGATATGTCACATTATACAACAAAACCCTCAAGCCCATCAAGTAGTGACAATATTGGAGAAGACACAAGTCTATCCTTCAATTTTTGGAAGATTCTCTTACATTCGTCGGTCCACACAAACTTAACCATCTTTTGAGTTTATTTTTTGATAAGGGGATTAATGGAGGAGAACCCATTCACAAACCTTCTATAGTAACACGCAAGGCCTAAGAAACTCCTAATATTCGACGGGGTCAATGGTCTAGGCCAATTCCTAATTACATTAATTTTCTTAGGATCCACTTTTATGCCATCCACCGACACCACATGACCAAAAACTGCAACCTCTTTCAACGAAAATTTACATTTATTTGATATACAATCTCTCCTCCCTTAACCTTTGCAACACCACCCTCAAATGACCCATATACTCTTCCCTACTATATGAAAAGATCAAAATATTGTCAATGAAGACCATAACAGAGGAATCAAGGTAAGGTTTGAAAACCTTATTCATTAGGTCCATGAAGATGGATGGTGCATTAGTAAACCCAAAAGATATCACAACACACTCATAATTCCCATGTCTAGTACAGAAGGCCATCGTAGAGATATCACACTCCCTAACCCTCATGTGGTGGTACCCGGACCGAAGGTCAATCTTAGAGAAAAGGTTATCCCCTTGCAATTGGTCAAACAAATCATCAATTCTTGGAGGAGGATATCTATTCTGTATAGTGACCCTATTGAGTTATCGGTAGTCAATGCACATTTTAAGTGACCCATCTTTCTTCCTTACAAACAACACCGATGCACTCTAAGGTGATTGACTGGGTCTAATAAATCCCCTTTCCAATAAATCTTTCAATTGCTCCTTTAACACCTTCAACTCTGTCGGGGCCATATGGTAAGGGGAAATGGAGATAGGTTGAGTATCGAGAAGGAGACCAATGTCACAATCTACCTTCCTTTGAGAGGGATACCAGGAAGGTCATTTAAGAAGATATCAAGAAACTCGTTTATAATGGGGACCGACTCAATGGAAGGGACTTTGGACTCCACATCTTTAACCCTCACAAGATGATATAAACATCCCCTAGAAATCAACTTATGGGCATTAATGTATGAAATGAATCTATCCTTTACCATTACATCTTGACTTGCCTATTCAAGGACGGATTCATTAGGAAATTGAAACTTGACCCTATGGGTTCTACAATCAATAGAAGTATAGCAGTCATGTAACCAATCCATCCCAAGAATGACATCATAATCTACCATGTCTAGGTCAATAAGATCACAAGGAAACAACTTATGCAAAATGCAAATAGGACAACTCCTATAAACTTTCCTAGCAGTAATAGAGGCACCAATAGCATTAGACACTTCATACAACTCATGCAATAACTCGGGGACGACATGGAACTTTTTAGCAACAAAAGGGATAACAAAGGAAAGAGGGCACCTGGATCAATCAAAGAATACAAATCAAGGTAAAAGATTTTCAACATATCAGTAGCAACATCGGGGACCTTACCAATCCCTTTCCTCCCATGTAGAGCATAAAATTTATTGTGCCTTGGGGGACTACCTTGAGGACCATCTCTCTCTAATTAAATCGCATTAGCACCCCAGACCTTGCCACAGTTTATTGGACAATCTACCTTCTTGTGCCCAAGCTTCACACGACTAAAGGATGCATTAGAATCCTTCGAACATGGCCCTTTATGACACTTTCTATATGTAGGACACACATCAATAGGAGCCATAACACCAACACCTTGAGGCCTAGGGAGGTCATTGGAAAATCCCCTATTAGTAGCGTGGTGATACACTTGGCCTTGATGGAACCGGCCACCCCTTAGGAAATTACCCCCAAGACAGGCCCTCTTCGCCTCATTCCCCCTTCTCTTCCTTAATTTCTCCTCCTCCATTTGCTCGACATAGGTCATCAACTGAGACAAGTCTATATCACTAATTAGCGTGGAGGACCAGAATTCTTTAGCTACCAAGTCGGTGACCCCCATCAAAAATTTATTCATCTTCGATCTAGGATACCACCAAATGAGGAGCATACTTTGAATGTTAATTTAACTTGAGGGTATACTGCCACACACCCATAGCACCTTGTTTCAAGTGCTTATGCTCATGTAGGGTATCATATGTATAGAACAGACCAAGCAAGATTTCCATATGTAAAAATCTTTGATAGGTTAGTGATGATGGCTCCCCATCACTTAGGTGGATGAATACTAACACTCATCTATGTTGGTGATATTACCGCCCCATCACCAAGGTGGAGAAGTACAAACCCTTCCCTAGTTTGATGAGTACAAATCCCCACATAGTTTAGTAATGATGCTGCACATCACCAGGTGGAGAAGTACAAACCCTTCACTAGGTTGGTGAGTACGAAGCCCCATCTAAATTATTCGAGTTCTTGTTCCCCCCAATTGGCCATGGTCTAATGCAATACTTTATATAGAATTTATCATGTACATAAGCTCATTTAATTATCATTTAGTCATTCATATCATTTCTAATACTTTGGATATTCAACTCCTCAAGAAACCTAATCCGGACATTTTATCAAACACTTAGAGGGTGTAAAATGGTTGTATAAGACCATGCAATTTAGAGATGAACTAATGCAAGAAAATCCATTATAAAATCTTCAATCAACAACTTGCAACACCATCATGATATATACATTAAATCCCCTCATCAAATCTTACAATAGATTAAAGATTTATAGCTCAAAACATAGCAAAACAGTCACAACATTGCATAACTTTACCATAGTATGCAGTGAATTTCATAGTAAGCAATACCCATTTGTAAATTAACTTTAAATCATGAAATTTGAGTAAAAGGAGGCTTGGGTATAATCGGTGAAAGGAACCCATAAAAGAAACCCACATACCTTAGCTTAGAGATGAACTTGTTGAAGATTAGAGATGAAGATTTGAAGCTTGAAGAAGAATCTTGAAGGAGAATCCTCACTTGGGGTGAGGATTTGGCACTTGAGTTTGGGGAGAGAAAATATAACTGTCTGAATGAGTATTGGGAAATTTTTAGGATGATATGAGGGTGAAATAAGGCTAAGTATAGGTAAAAACACGTATGGAGACTTTTAGGCCCAAGACTTAAAGTCTTGGACAAAGGCAAGGAGAAACAGTGTTCCAAAAACACCTCTTCGCGACGCAGAGGGGACGCGATTTCCTCTCTGGAAATCGCACCTGGTGACATTTCATGATTCAATTTAATTGCTCTAAAATTGAGGTTAGACCCTTTCTCCACTAATTTGGACCCCCTGAACAAGAATCCGATGTCGTATTTTAAAAATAAAGAACAGATTTTGAGATATATGGAATTTAAAATTTTGGGCATTCCTAGGCACATTTTCGGGAACTTTTTAAGGTCATTTCACATGTATTTTGTTCTATGCAAGTTGAATGATTTACAAGCATGTTTTACTTCAAGCACTGACCATGCATGCCATATTGATATCTCACTTATTATTATGCATTTTGACTATATTGGCTTATGTCTTGTTGCATTGCATCCTATATCCTTAGTACCTTTAGAGGCACTAACGCATACTTTATGACTACATGATGTTATCATGTTGGGAACAAAGCACCACTTGATCATCCTCCACATGCCTAGTATAATCCTTCGAAGTGAGCTTTGGTGTGTCCACAAGTCCGAGGACACTACATTTACTACTCTTGCTAAATTGAGACTCCATGTTGAACACTTTTTAATATGAGGGTTAGCCGAAAGAGTGTCTTGGCCTCCACTCCGTTCCATGTTAGAGATGTTGTTGGAATATTTGATATACTTATGCTATGAGCTTGACTCTTGAATGTTTTATGAATATCAAAGACATCCCTTAGTCCCTCTTCCCTTATTTATATCCCTTATTGTTGTTATTTTGCTTCTGCGACCAAGAATGAGTGATTGATATGCTAAGAGTTTTGCTTGGGGTTCCTTCGGGTTCCCTATTAGCCATGTCATGTCTTGGCCTTAGGCTTCGGTCGTGACAAGAACCCCAACATAATATATGTTCATAATTCGTAATAAGAGATACCCATAAGTAATACAACTTGAAATCATGCAATTTTCACAAATGGAGAACGTTAGGCTCCATGGGTGAAAGGATCCATAGATGAAGGAAGACCCACATACCTTAAACCTTAAATTCCTTGAAATGAACTTGAAGTAGACTTAGAGCTTGAAATGAGTCCTTGTGTTCCAAAATTGAGCTTCAAATCCTTAGAGTTGAATGAGAGAACTGATAGAGTCTTAGAGAGGTTTTAGAGAGGGTTTTGTGAGTTATAGAGTTTAAAATAACTAAGTATGGGAGATTTCATGATTAAGTGGGAATGGGGGTATGACCCCAATTCCCTCGGGCGAAATAAGAAAACGAAGGAAAATATTACACTGGGTCTCACCCCTAGAATTACACGAATCAATAACACCTCGTAAAATACACTACTCTGCGCCCCTGATGCGTCGCGGCCAGGGCGTGAACAGTCACTGGAATTTAAATTAGCGAAAATTATTTTTCGCTACGGATCTTCTAAAATCCATGTTATACCCATTCCCCACTCAATGTTTCCCCTGATTGAGAATATGAAGTCAGATTTTTGAGATCGCGCATGGATTTAAGATATATAGAAATTATGATTATAGGGCATTATGAAGCACATGAGGGGTATTTCAATATCTCCCCCTTGGGAACATTCATCCCCGAATGTCAAAGAAAATTATGTAAGAGAGGTAATTATGAATATTTTATCCCGATATGAATGCAAAAAATGCATTTAAACATCATTTTATGAACAAAAAAATTCTGAACATGAATGTGAAAAGTAACCATAAACTTGTTGCCATAACATGAATGCATGCAAAATGACATGAGAACTAAAACTTAATACTTGAAATCATAGATGGGACTTAATTCATTACTTTCGGTTGGAGTAAAGTGGAAGAGATATGGGTATCGCTTTTTCATGTCTGCCTCGAATTCCTATGTGGCACTTTTAACTTGTTGATTCCTCCAAAGGACCTTGACAGAGGCTATATCTTTTTTTCTCAACCTCTTCACTTGTCTATCCAAGATCTCCACTGGTACCTTGTCATATGTCAAATTATCTTCCACAACACCCACAACCTCCAAGGCCACTATAGCACTTGGGTCACCCATATACGTCCTCAACATGGACACATGGAAGATCGTATGAACCATATTCATCTCTATAGGCAAATCCAACTCATATGAAACCTTACAAACTCTTCTCAAAACTCTATAAAGACCACCCAACCTTGGGCTAAATTTCCCTTTTTTGCCAAACCGAACCGCACCCTTCATATGTGAGATCTTCAAGTAAACCCAATCACCAACCTTAAACTCAAAATCTCTTTTTTCATATTGGAGTAGGACTTTAGTCTACTTTGGGCTGTCTTCAACCTCTCCCTTATCAACCTCACCTTCTCTAATGCTTCCATGACCAAATCTGGGCCTAAGAAAGCTATTTCCCCCACATCAAACTATCCAACCAGAGATCTATAATGCCTACCATATAAAGCCTTAAAGGGAGTCATGGCAATCCTTGAGTGGTAGCTATTATTGTAATCAAATTGAATAAGTGGAAGATGTTCATCCTAACTACCCTTAAATTCTAAAACACAAACTCTAAGCGTATCCTCAAGGGTATGGACAATCCTTTCGGCTTAGCTATCCCTTTGAGGATGAAAGTCATGCTAAGTTTGACCTTGGTACCAAGACCCTTTTGGAAGGATCGCCAAAAATAAGAAGTTAATTGAGCACCACGATCTGAAAAGATAGACAAGGGCACCCCATGCAATCTAACCAACTCATAAATATACGACTAGTGGTTTTGACCGGTAGAATGTGTGTCTACTTTGTTATTTTATTCCCCACAACCCAAATAGAATAAAAATGTCTCCTAGTCTTAGGCAACCTAACCACAAAATCCATGTTGATCTCTTCTCACTTCCAAGTAGGAATTTCTATGTCTTGTGCGAGGCCACCCGGCCTTTGGGGTTTGGATTTCACTTCTTGACATATGTGACAACCGGATACGAACTTAGCAATATCCCTCTTCATAGCACTCCACCAATAAACCTCCCTCAAGTCTCTATACATCTTTGTGGAATCGAGGTGAATATAATAAGATGATTTATGAGCCTCAATCAAAATAAACTTTCTCAAGTCATCAATATTAGGCACACAAAACCTACCTCGCTACCTAGGGGCACCATCTCCCCCTTGGGAGAAAACCTCTACTTTACCATCTTTCACCAAGACCTTCAACTTTAGCAAGGCGGGGTTACAATCTTGTTTTCACTTGACTTTCCTCAACGAAGGAATATTTAGAACTATCAACTAGCACTGCACCACCATTTTCAACTTCACACAACCTAACCCCCAACCTAGCCAAGCGGTGAACTTCTATAGCCACCTCTTTGCCACTAATTTCAATATGAGCTAGGCTACCCATGGACACTCCATTTAGAGCATAGGCCATAACATTAGCTTTGTCGGGATGATAACGTACACTCATGTCATAATCTTTATAGAGCTCTAAGCACCTTCTTTGTCTCAAGTTAAGATCATTTTGTGTGCACACATATTGGAGACTTTGTGATCAGTAAACACATCAACATGACCCCATATGCCCTGGCGGAGTTAAAGGAGTTGAAGGAGAAATTGAGGGATTTGTTGTACAAGGGTCTCATTAGGCCTAGCCAATCACCTTAGGGTGGTCCAGTATGGTTTGTTAAGAAGAAGGATGGGTCCCTTAGAATGTGTATTGACTACCGAAAACTTAATAGGATCACCATAAAGAATAAGTGTCCTTTTACAAGGATTGATGATTTGTTTGACCAATTGCAAGGGGCTATCCACTTCTCTAAGATTGATCATTGGTACGGATACTATCAAATGAAGGTGAGGGAGTGTGATATTCCTAAGACGGCCTTTAGACTAGGTATGGGCATTATGAGTTTGTTATGATGTCTTTTGGGTTGACCAATGCACCAGCTATATTCACGGATCTTATGAATAGGGTCTTCAAACCCCACCTTGATTCATTTGTTGTGATCTTCATTGATGACATTTTGGTCTATTAATAAAGTGACGAGGAGCATATAGGTCATTTGAGGGTAGTTCTAAAAAGATTAAGGGAAGTGAAGTTGTATGCTAAGCATGAGAATTGTGAATTTTTGTAAAAGAAATTGCCTTCCTGGGTCATGTGTGTCGGGGCATGATATCAAGGTAAATCCAAAAAAGGCGGATGTGATTAGAAATTAGCCTAGACATTAACCCCGTCCAACATAAGGAGCTTCTTGGTCTTAGCGGGTTACTACAAGAGATTTGTGTATCATGACCCAAAACTAGGGCCTAGACGTGACCAGCGAATCGGGAACTAGAAGGAACCACAAACAAGCCTCATAGCATATCATTATACATCCTTAGTCACGGAAGCAACTAGAATGACAATAAGAGATAAATGTAAACAAGAAGGTATTGGGACTGAGGTTAAACTTCCAAATCATAAACATCAAGAGTTAATAGAGTCAAGCTCATAGCATAGATACATAACATATCAAACAACACCTCTACTACATAGGTAAGAGCAGGGGACAAGATAAAGCAATCGAGCTAACCCTCATAGTCAATATATGAGTCAAAGAAAGAAAGTCTTAATAGATAGCAATAGATCATAAGTACGTCCCGGAATGGAGGACTTATCAACAAGCTTGATAAAAGTTATACTAGCCACATAGACGAGGAGGATCAAGCGATACACTGATTCCTACATGGTGAAATTATGTAGAAATAGAGTATACATCAGTACGTTTAAATGTACTATGTATGTTGGATGCAATGCAACAAGAGGTAGGTATCATAAGCAAAATGCATAATCTTAAGCAATGAATAGCATACTAACAATATGGTATCTATGAATGATGCTTGAAGTAAAACCGTGCTTATATATATATCACAATATGAGTGTAAGGAGTGACCATTATAGTGCAAGCCAAGGCCTACCACCCCCTTTAATAGGCGCATGAGGTACGACCCCCTTCATAAGGTAGATGGAGTATAAAGCCCTGACTGAGGTTGACAGAGTACAAAACCCCCATCAAGGTTGATGGATACCAACCCCCAAAAAGGTTACCCGGGCCCACCATCCCCCGAGCTAAGCAACTAAGGTACAAAACCCTCGATAGGTTCCCCGAGCCTACAATGCCCCGAGGTAGGGTTAGTCATCCCCAATACTATATAGAGATAATGTCATATATATACATACATACATACATATATATATATATATATATATATATATATATATATGTGTGTGTGTGTGTGTGTGTATATATATATATACACACACACACTCTTTTCATCAACATACACATATATTCCTTTTCATCATTCAACTTATAAGACATACATTGGACCTTTAATTCCTCAAGAATCCATAATCGGACATTTTATTAAACACTTATAGGGTCTGTAATGCTAGTGTATAACATGCAATTCAAAAGTGAAATCATGCTAGAAGAATTAATGTGAAGCCATCAATAGATACTTGGTAACACCCTCAAACATTATACATGAATACCCTTCATCAATCCTCACAATAGACCTTAGATTCATGGCCCCAAACATATTAAAACAGTCACAATTTCATAAACCCCAACATAGTATTGCAGTGATTTTCATAATAAATAAGACCCATGAGTAAATCAACTTTAAATCAGGCAATTTTTATGAAAAGGAAGCTTGGGAATCATGGGTGAAAGGAACCCATGAAAGAAACTCACACACCTTAGCTTTGGCGATGAACTTGATGAAGATCGGAGATGGAGACTTGATGCATGAAAGGAAATCCTTAGCTACGGAGAGGGTTTTGAGTCTTGAGTTTAGGAGTAAAATATTTGGCTAAGTGTTTGAATGAGTATTGGGAATGTTTAGAGTGATATGAGGGTGAAAAATGGTGAAGTGTAGACATTTTCACGTTTGGAAACACTTAGGCCCAAGACTTAAAATTCTTGGAACAAAGTTAAAACTAGGCAAAATTTAACACTAATATGCGCCCTTGGTCCGTCGCGCTAGGGGTTTTTCGAATTTTGATATGATTGCTCTAAAATCAGGGTTAGACCCTTCTCCCCCAATGTTTAAACCCTGAACAAGAATATCAAGTCAGATTTTTGATATTACACATAGATTTTAAGATATATGGAAATTACAATTGCGGGCACCCCCTTGGGAACATTTGTCCTTGAATATCAAAGAGACGTATAAGAGATGCACAAAATGAGACTTTCTACCCACATAGAGATGCAACAATGCACTTAAACATTGATCTTCAGTGTAAAATCACCATGAACTTGGTAATTTAAATATGAACATATGTAATGACATGGGGCTGAACTTAAGAGTTGAGATCAAATGAAGGACTTAGATCAATATCTTAGGCTTGAGTGGAGTGGAAAATGTAAGGATACCACTTTTTCATGTCTGTTTCGGCCACCCAAGTAGCACTCTCAACTTGTTGATTCCTCCAAAGAACCTTAACAGAAGCCACCTCTTTGTTTCTCAACCTCTTCACTTGCCTATCAAAAATCTGAACGGGAACGTTTTCATATGTCAAAAATTATCCTCAAAAACACCTGCAACATCAAGAGGCACAATGGTATTTGGATCACCCACACATTTCATCAACATGGACATATGGAACACTGGATGAACCAATTCTATCTCACTAGGCAACCTAAACTCATAAGCTACCTTGCCAACCCTCCTCATTACCTTATAAAGACCAAAATATCTTGGGCTCAACTTTCCCTTCTTACCAAAATGAAGAACCCTTCTTGGGTGGAACCTTTAGGTAGACCCAATCACCAACTTTGAATTGAAGGTGTCTTTTTCTCACATCGACATAGGATTTTTGACGACTTTGGGCCATCATCAACCTTTTCCTAATCATTCTAACCTTCTAAAGAGCCTCCATAACTAGATTTGGTGCCAAACAAGGTATTTCACCAACCTCAAACCATCCAACCGGTGATCTGAAACGTCTCCCACAAAGAGCCTCAAAAGGAGTCATACCGATGCTAGAATGATAGCTATTGTGGTAGGCAAACTCAATCAATTGAAGATGATCATCCCAACTACCTTTAAGCTCTAACACATATTCTCTAAGCATATCCTCAAGAGTTTTGATGGTCCTTTCGGCTTGGGTATCCGTTTGAGGGTGGAAGGCCATAGAAAGACTAACTCTAGTACCAAGACCCCTTCAAAAGGACCTCGAATAGTGAGAGGTAAATTGTTCCCCATGATCCTATGTGACTGAAAAATGAACCCCATGCAAGCTTACCAGGTGATGAATGTACAACCTTGTATAATCTTCAGCCCCAAATGTGGTTTAACCGAGAGAAAGTGAGCCGATTTTTTCATCGTATCAACCACAAACCAAATGGAATCTAAACCCTTTCTAGACTTAGGAAACCTAACCACAAAATCCATATTTATCTCTTCCCACTTCCAAGTAGGAACCTCAATGTCTTGGGTTAGGCCACCCGTGCTTTGATATTCATCTTTGACTTGTTGACAAGTGTAACAACTGGAAATGAATTTGGCAATATTCCTCTTCGTGCGTCCCAACCAATATACCTCCCTCAAGTCCCTATATATTTTTATGGAACCAGGGTGGATAGAATAAGAAGAGTTTTGAGCCTCATCAAAGATCTTTTCTATCAAACCATCAACACATGGTACACACAACCTACCTTGATACCTAAGGGAACTATCTCTCCCTTGGGAGAAAACCTCCACCTTGCCCTCTTTCACCAAGGCTATAACGACCCCAAAACATGCCCAAAACCTATCCTAGGAATACCCCCGATCATAATTCTGTTATATCTCAAATAGTGGATATTTAAACACACCTCCATGTAGCTTAGAAAGACCATATGATGTATTCTTTTCAATATCTCAAAATCCATGTAAAATTACACAAATCTGACTATATATTCTTATTTAAAGGGCAACATTGAGTGGGAAAATGAGTACCTACCAGGTATACTTTGTCCATCCCAAGAATAATAATTTTTGGTGAAACTCTGCAAAAACAGTAGTTGTCAGCAATGCGGACCAGTTCAAAAAGTTTTGAAGTTTGTGCTTTTACACTCCAGGGCAATTGGGTAATAACCCTATACCAATATACATGAAAATCCCTCATTATCTAGCTGTTTTGAGCCCTAAAAACCAACCAAAAATCTCTCAAAATCCTCTCTAATCTTCATTAAATACTCCATCCATTCTCAAGGTTTTCAAGAAGTCTTATTGGAATTCAAGGAAACCAAGTCAAGCTCTAAGTCCTCCTCAAGATTAAAGTGCCGCAAAACTCATTCGGATAGAAGGATTTCATTCAAGCTTCAAGCCTCGATTTCAAATCTTCTTCTAGAAACACTCCAAGGTCAAGGTATGTAGGTTTTAGCCATTGGGTTCTTCCACCCATGGTGTCCTAATCTCCTTTTTATTCAATTTTTGTGACTTAAAGTTGATTTTCCAAATTGGTTTACTATTATGAACATGTCTGTTAACTATGATAAAGCTATGTAAAGTTGTGATTGTTTTGCTACAGTTTGGGTTGTAAATCTTGGATCTATTGTAAGATTTAATGAGGGATTTTGGTGTATATTTCTTGAGGGTATTACAAGATGTTGATTTATGGTTTTATAATGGATTTTCTTGCATGATTTTATCTCTGAATTTCATGGTTTCATACTAGCATTACACATCTGCCAAGTATTTGATAAAATGTCCGGATGTGGTATCTTGAGGAGTTAAAGGTCCAAAGCATGAGGTATCATATGAATAACTATATGGTGATGAAATTAGCTTATTTATATGATAGACTCTATATAAAGTGTTGCATTAGATGATACCCAATCAAGGGGAACAAAATCTCGGGTAACCATGTTAGGTGTTTATATTCATCAACCATGAGAGGGGTTTATACTTCATAACCGTATTGGTAAAGTGTGATATCCATCAACTATGTGAGGGGTTTATACAACACAACCACTAAGGGGCTTATACCTTGAATAGCTATTTTGGTCTCTTCTTCACATATGATATCCTATACGAGTATGAGTTACTTAAGCATGTTTTACTTAAGGATTGATCATACATGTCATATTGTTATATTATGCCCATTGCTTAATAATATGCATTTTTGTTATGATGCCTATCTATTGTTGCATTGCATCCTACATACTTAGTACATTCAAATGTACTAACACATACATTTGCCTACACGATATCACCATGTAGGGGTTGAAGCCCAAGTTGATCATCCTTTTTCCCCATGTGGCTAGTTTAGTACTACTCAAGCTAGTTGGTGTGTCCTCCACTTTGGGTACCTTAGTATATATTTCTCTTATTATGTATTGAACACTCTTCTTTACTTTCTACTTAGACTATGAGAGTGAGCCCAGTTGCTTTGTCTTTGCCCCCGCTCTAATCTATGTATTAGAGGTGTTGTTGGACATGCTATATCTATGATATGAGTCTTGACTCTTTGACCCTTGATTATGATGTTGCACAAGCTTTCCCCTTAGTCCCATTGCCTCTATTTATACTCTTTTACATCATTTAAATTATTCCATGACCAATAATATGTAATGATAAGTTAAGAGGCTTGTTTGGGGACCCTTCAGACTCCCCATTCATCTTGTCATGTCTTGGCCCTATCTTGGGTCGTGACATACTTGATATCAGAGTAATAGATTGTTAGATCCTCGGAGTCCAGTACACCGTGTTGATTAGAGTCTTATTCATTATTGTGTTGTGCACCGCAACTATGAGTAGGATGCTATGAGACATTTTAGGAAATGTTTCACTTCTTCACGATCCATGTCATGTGAGAGAGTCAGGTCCCTTAGGGCCTCTTACTAACCCCTAACCATTTCATGTCTCAAGCTACTTGGGATGGTGCTATGATGAATTCGGAGATCTATTATGCTCTATGAGAGGTTGCAAAAGCGACGGCAAAATTGGCAACTTACCTCGGCCGTCAAGTGGGTTCTCTCGAGACTTCTAGTGGTGAGAGGGGGGATAATAAGGCCAAGAGGGCTTGTAATGTGGGTAATATCCAAAGCTCCAAGGGGAGAGATAGAGGTGGTATGGTTCCTTATGCTAGGTTCCTAAAATGTGATAAAGGTCGTGATGGCCCATACTTGAGAGGTACTAATGCTTGTTTTGGGTGTAGAAAATTGGGTCACAAGCTAAAGGATTGCTCGTATGTTTGAAGGAAGCGTAAGGGTGGTCGACCTTTAGATCAAGGTAGTCATATTGATCAAGTGGCTCAACAAGGGGATGAGATGCTCGATGCTATTACTGGTAAGTTAAAGTTTTGCTTGCTTTGTTGTGCATGCTATGACAGGCCAGTGTGCCACTATTTCTTCTCTATTCTTTTGGGTTTCCAGTGGGGCCTCTTATGTGCCCAAGTTATTATATGGATCCTTGGTGTCTATTCTTTTGTTTGGTATATTGTTGCTAGAAGGTTTATAGGCATTGATTTGGGTTTGTATTGCATAAGGTCTTGCTTTGTGGCTTGTTGAAATTGGTATGGTAAATTTTGATATCATTTTAAGGATGGAATTGTTACATACATGTTGTGTTTTCGTGGATGGTGGGACCCGTAGAGCTAGATCTCGAATCGCTAATGAGCCTGGCTTTGAGTGGGAGATTGTTAAGTGGTAGCAAGGGAGGTAGGTCCATTTCTTGTCTTAAGGTATAATTGATCTCTAATAGGTTACATTTGTCATCTTGTGAGAAATGGAGGTGTTGAATCTAAGTTGTTTTGTCTATAAAATTTTTGGTGATGAATGATGAGGCTTTGAATGTCCTTTCCGATATTTTGAATTTTGGGGTAATGTCCTTTGGTTTGACTAGTACACCATGTATGCCTATAAGTCTCATGAGTAAGATCTTTAGTCCCCACTCTAATAAGTTTATGGTGGTTTTGGTAATGATAATATAGTTCATTCCCTAATGAGGTAGTGCATGTGAATCATTTGAGTGTAGTACTACAAGTTCAATGAAGAAGGTTGGGCGCTAAAGTAGAATGGATGGGAATCTTGGTGATAAGAAGCTGGATTCCTAGGATTTCTGGTGCTGGGTGATGGTATTAAGGTGGACCTTAGTAAGACGAAGGTGACTAAAGATTAGCCTAGACCTTTGAGTTCATCGGATATTAGGAGCCTCTTATGTTAGTGGGCTATTAATGGAGATTGTGAGTAGGTTCTCTTCTATTGTTGCTCCTATGACTTAATTGACCCTAAGTAAGGTCAAGTTGTGACCGATGTATTGAGTAGGGTTGATTTGATAGGTCCGTGAGTTGCTATTTCTCATTTTATTCCTTGGTGCTAGTAGGTTTCATGTGTATGTGGTTTGATCTTTGATCCCTTCTAATTATTTTCAAGTAAACCTACATGGATTTTACTTATTTTTATTTGGGATTTGAATATTGTGATTCCTAAATTTCTATTAATGCATGGGTAGTGTTTATTTGATGATTTTAATGTGATTTAAGCTGCTATACGAGGATTTACATTAGGCTTATAAAATTATAAGTATGCATGTTCCCTTTTTAAATGATTTATGCATGAGGGATTACACTATGTATTTAAATATGAAATTAACTATGTTTTCACTTCAACTTCATAATATAAATGTTGATTTTAAATGGAGCTTTAATTACCCATGTCATTTCCTCATTTTTCATCGCATATGCATTTATATACACGGATTATTTTGACAAAAAATTATGATACAGGTAATCCTGATTTCTTTTTATGGTATGATTTTGATAAAAGTTTTTTATGACAATATCGTAAGCATATGTATGTCTTTGATTTTGGCTCTTTAAGCATTTTGAGTTCTTGCACCATTTTGTATATGAATGGGTTATTCCTATGCATGAGTATTATGACTATGAAAATATGATTTTGGCATTTGAGCCTAAGTATGAATTATTCTGAATGGTGTTTGGCTTTTAAGACCAATTGTGCATTGAAATAATTTGGAAAGTGACTATTGCGTCTTTGAAAGTATGTATATGCATATTATAAGTATTTTTGTGGGATGATGACTTAGCGACGATGAATTGAGGAGGTAGGGTCTATGAGAGTTGCCCTATGTTCTTATTGCATAGAGCCTTGTCTTGTGATCTTTGTTGAACTTAGCTTGATGGGTTGGAGGTCTTGTGGTAGTTTGGCTACTTGCATAGCATGCTTCCAATGAGTGGAGGACCCGTAAGGTTGTAATATGATGGTTAAAGATGGTCGATCTATTTGGTCAACTATAATGTGTTAGTCGCTTCTCTAAGGTTTATTTGAGGTTCAGGTTTTGTTCCCAAGTGTGGATGAGGGTAGGTGATATCCAGAGGTGTCCTGTCGTACTAGGAAGGAGCATTTTGAATATTGGTGGAGTTGTTGGTTGACTTATTCACCGGTTGTTTTGTGGGTCTCGTGAATAGGGTCTTAAAACCCTACCTTGGCATTTTTGTGGTGGCCTCTAGTGGTGGAGCATTGATTAAGTTAGAGCTTGTGAACCATTTGGGGGTAGTGTTGCAAGTCTAGGGGGATGAAAGGTTGTTTGCTAATTACGATAGTTTTGAGTTGAGGGTAAGAAGAAGGCGGTTAGAATTCTTTAAGGATTATGATATGAGTGTTCATCATTTTCCCCAGTAAGGATAATTTTGTTGTCGGTGGTTTAGGTAGCCAAGCATGTGTTGTTAATGGTGGCAAAGAGTACACTACTGGGTTCTATCAGTTGGTTAGATTGGAAGTTAGGTTGAGAGAAATTAAGCATAGTGGTGTAGCATTCTTGATGGTTCCAAATCTCATCAGGTTAAAAGGTCTAGAATACGCAAGGCCTTAATTCCACCTTATTAGAATTGAAAGTTTTAGGTGAGAAGATGATAGAGTGGAGGTTGTCTTCCAAGGGTGAGATGGTAGTTGCGGTACCAAGTGGGTTAGGTGTATTTAAGGTCGACAATTGAGGTGAGGATTGTGAGTACTTATAGAGTATAAAGGGTGGTTCGTTAGGTTGCATAAGTTTGGGAATTTCCTATGGTATTGTTATGCTTTGTTTGATTTTTTTCATGCTTTTATGTTGAAGGAATGTGCTGGTGACTCTAGTGCTGTAGAACTCGTACGATTGTGGGTGTTGTGCAGGATAAGTTGCCTCAGGAAGAGGTCCCAGTAGAGGTACTAGATGGAAGGGTTGAAGAAGTTGATTGGTAAGGTGTTGTGTTCGTCAAGGCCCTTTGGAAGAATCGTGAAGCCGAAAATGTCTCTCAAGAAAGAGGAGCGGAAATTGAAAAGAGATATCAGTACCTCTTTCATTCTATTCAAGCTTATGATAACATGTTGAACCCCTTCTTCTAATTTCAAGTCTAATGTTTCAGCCCCTATGTCATTTGCATATATACATGTTCATGTTAAAAAGTTCATGACGATTTTTGACACTTATGTTGAGATTTTTAAAATGGTATTTTAAATGTATTGTTGCATTCTTATTGGGGGTGATTTGTTCATAATTTCTCTTCTTATGTACGTTTATTCGACATTCGGGGACGATTGTTTTCAAGGGGGAGATATTGTAATGACCCCAAAAAATGCTCAAAAACTTGCCTAGGAGTACCCCTATAATCGTAATACCCTTATATCTCAAATCGGGGATATTTAAAAACTCCTCCATGTAGCTCGGAAAGACCCTATGATGTAGTTTTTTTCAATATCTCAAAATCCTTGTAGAATTTTGCAAATCCGACTGCATATTCTTGTTCAGAGGGAAACATTTGGTGGAAAAACAAGTACCTACAAGGTATATTATGTCCATACCAAGAAAAATAATTTTTGGTGATTCTTTGCAAAAACAGTAGCAGTCCACGATAGGTCAACGAAGTGGACCTGAAACGGACCAGTTAAAAAAGATCCGAAGTTTGCTCTTTTTCACTCAAGGGCAATTGGGTAAGAACTGTATACCTATATACATGAAAATCCCTCATTGTCTAGTTGTTTTGAGCCCTAAAAACCAACCAAAAACTACTCAAAATCCTCTTTGATCATCATCCAATTCTCCATCTATTCTCAAGGTTTTCAAGAAGTATTTTAGGAATTCAAGGAAACCAAGTCAAGCCCCAAGTCCTCCTAAAGATTCAAGTGTCCCAAAACTCATCTGGATCTAAGGATTTCATTTAACCTTCAAGCCTCCATTTTAGATCTTCTTCAAGAAACTCTCTAAGGTCAAGGTATGTAGGTTTTAGCCATCGAGTTCTTCCACCCATTGTGCTCTAATATCCTTTTTCCTTACTTTGCATTATTCAAAGTTGATTTTACAAATGAATTACTATTATAAACATATCTATGAACTATGTTAAAGCTATGTAAAGTTGTGATTGTTTTTGCTATGTTTTGAGCTATAAATCTTGGATTTATTGAAAGATTTGATGAGGGGTTTTGAAGTATATTACTTGAGGGTGTTCCAAGGTTTTGATTGATGGTTTAACAATGGATTTTATTGCATTATTTTACATCTAATTTGCATGGTTTTATATTAGCATTACACACCCGTCAAGTGTTTGATAAAATGTCCGAATGTGGTTTCTTGAGAAGTTAAAGGTCCAAAGCATGATGTATGATATGAATAACTATATGATGATGAAATGAGCTTATGCATATGATATATTCTATATAAAGTGTTGCATTAGACCATACCTGATTCCGGGGGACAATAGCCTGGGTAACCATGTTGGGGATTTATACTCATCAACCATGCAAAGGGTTTATACTTCGTCGCCATGTTGGTATGGTGTGATTACCATCAACCATGTGAGGGGTTTATACCATACAACCAGCAAAAGGTTTATACCTTGAATAGATTGCTTGGTCTCTTCTTCACATTTGATATCCTATATGAGTATGAGTTACTTAAGCATGTTTACTTAAGCATTGATCATACCTGCAACATTTTTGCCTATTGCTTGATATTATGCATTTTGGTTATGATTCCTATCTATTGTTGCATTGTATCCTACATACTTAGTATATTCAAACGTACTAACATATGCTCCTGCCTACATGATATCACCTTATAGGGGTCAAATCCTAAGTTGATCATCCTTCTCCTTTACATGGCTAGTTCGATACTACTCAAGGTAGTTGGTGAGTTCTACACTTCGGGGACCTTAGTATATGTTTCTCTTATTATGTATTGAATATTCCTCTTTACTTTCTATTTAGACTATGAGCGTGAGCCCAATTACTTTGTCTTGGCTCTCACTCTTATCTATGTAGTAGAGGTGTTGTTGGACATGATATATATCTATGATATGAGCCTTGACTCTTTGTCCCTTGATTATGATGTCGTGCAAGCTTTCCCCTTAGTTCCATTGCCCCTATTTCTACTCTTTTACGTCATTTAAATGATTCCACGACCAATGATGTGTAGTGATAAGTTAAGAGGCTTGTTTGGGGACACTTCGAGCTCCCTATTTGCCATGTCACATTTAAGCCCTATATTGAGTCGTGACAAAGGCCTTCAATTCTAACAAGGAGGGATCAAGATCTTGTTTTACCATAACATCATCAACCAAAGAAGACTTAGGACCATCAACAACAACCACACCACTATTACCATCCTCTTCAAACCTAACTCCAAATTTAGCCAACCAATGCACCTCCCTGGCCATTTCCTTATTACAACTATCAGCATGAGTTAGGCTACCCATAGACACCATACTAAAGGCATCTGGCACCATATTTGCCTTACCCGAATGATAATGCACACTCATATCATAGTCTGTAAGAAGTTCTAAATATTTCCTTTGCCTCAAGTTGAGATCCTTTTGAGTGAAGACACATTGAAGACTCTTATAATCGGTGAACACATAAAAATGCTCCCGATAAAAGTGGTGATTCCGAATCATTAATGCAAACACAATGATGGCTAATCTAGATCATGGGTAAGGTAGTTCCTTTCATGTACTTTGAGTTGTCTAGAAGCATAAGCTATGACCCTTCCATTTTGCATCAACACACAACCCAAACCAACTCCGAAGCATCACAATACACCACAAATATCTCAAGCCCATCCAGTATTGACAATATAGGAGCGAACACAAGCTTATCTTTCAATATTTGCAAACTCCTTTCACATTCATCGGACCACAAAAACATGGCCTTCTTTTGAGTCAATTTTGTCATAGGGGAAGCAATAGAAAATAACCCATTCACAAACCTCTGATAATAGCCCGCTAAGCCCAAGAAACTCCTAATGTCCGATAGGGTCAATAGTCTAGGCCAATTTCCAATCACATTGGTCTTCTTTGAATCCATATTAATACCATCCATTGGCACCATATTCCCTAGGAAAGCCACCTCTTTCAACCAAAATTCACAGTTTTTATATTTATCATAAAATTTCTCCTCCCTCGATCTTTGAATCACAACCCTCAAATGAGCCCTATGCACCTCCTCACCACGAGAATAGATCAAATTGTCATCAATGAAGACCACAACAAAGAAATTGAGATAGGGTTAAAAGACCTTATTAGTTAGGTACATAAAGATGGCTGGTGCATTGGTCAACCCAAAAGACATCACAATAAACTCATAATTTCCATATCTAGTTCGGAAAGCCATCTTGGGAATATCACACTCCCTCACCATCACTTCATGATACCCAGATCGAAGATCATAGCCAAGGTGATTGGCTAAGTCTAATAAATACATTCTCTAATAAGTCCCTCAATTGTTCCTTCAACTCCTTTAACTCCACCAAGGTCGTAGGGTAAGGGGGAATAGAAATGGGTTGAATATTGGGGAAAGGCCAAAGGCTATTTCCAATTTGGGAGGAACACTAGGAAGTTTATTTGGAAAGATATCAAGAAACTTGTTTACAACCGTAACCCACTCTATGGAAAGGAATTGATACTCCACATCCCTAACACTTACAAGATAGTAAAGACATCCCTTAGAGATAAACTTATGGGCTTTGATGCAAGAGATGAATCTACCCATGGCCACCATATCTTGACTTTACCGCTCAAGGACGGGTTCATTTGGAAATTGGAATTTGACCATACAGGTTCTACAATCAATAGAAGCATACTAAGAATGCAACCAATCCATCCCAAGAATGACATCAAAATCAACCATGCCTAACTCAACAAGATCACAAGGCAACACTGTCATGCCCAAGTCCCGTTAGGGAGGACTAGCACCTGTTGCTGGTAAGGCCCGGGAGAACTTACCTATATCTATACACTTTCTATGCATATTATAAGGTCTTTCTACATTTGACAAGTCCTTAAGAAAATAAACAGTGATAACAAGCCAAAAGGAAATGCATATGACTAGGCCGTTGGGGCCATGGTGGTTAAAGTACGAGACATGATCACCCTTTAATTTACATAGTCTACAAAGCCTCTAAATAAGGAAAAATATCTAATAAGGGTTGGCATAGGCCCCGCCTCGACTAACTATACAATACAAAAATATAAGCTCTAGACACAAAGCTCTGAAGCAACCTGGAGCTTGGTAACAGCAGTTGGATGTCTTGTACTCCTACTGGGGAGATCTACTAGCACCTGTACCTACAGCATGAAATGCAGGTCCCCCGTAAGGAACATCAGTACGGGATAATGTACTAAATTTGTAAGGCAGGATATACTGTACAAGAAGTAATAACTCAAATGAAACTATGCACTGGTGTAAGATTAGAGACCACCTTTGGTTATACTTTGGGATCATGTACTATAAGTTCTTTATATTACTTTACCTTTACTATATAATCTGTGCACAACATGTAACAAATGACCAATTGATCAGCCGTAAGCTATATCGGGATCGTCCTTGGCTAGGTTCTTCCTTAACCCCTTGGGCTATAACCCGTGATAGGATCGTCCTTGGCTAGGTGATTCTTCCACCCCTCGGGCTACCACCCATCAATAAATAATATACTTTACCTTTCAATTAACTTTGAGATGGTTCTTTTAGTGGTCATAATATTGGAGTTGTAGGACTATATATGTAGCGCATGACATGTAGATAATCATACAAGATAATATGACAATGAAAAGAGTACGTTACATATATAACGAAATGTGTATGAAATAGAACAACTCGTGAACTTTATTTAGTAATGAGAACCCATGTAACTTGGTAAGCATGTATGCAGATCTGAAGGTGACTGTGTATGGAAGCATATGAAAATGTCAAAGAGTGGAGACTTAGTTAATAATTGTGTCAGAGTTGGTAAGCGCCTTTATGTGCCAAGTAAGGATCTATATTTCATGCCAAACAACACGAAATCACGTAGCCTTACGTACCTCGTTGTATGACCTCGTTACTACCTTGAGATAACCTTCCCTTCCTCCAAATATTTATCTAAAACAAAGTAGGTGATAAGTATAGCATTAATAGCCAATAGATACATCTTGGCAGCCCAATTACATAAAAAAAAAATTAGACACGGGCAGTAAGCGGGTATTTACAAACCCGAGCGTATTCTTTCAACCATTCAGCCCCTAATCGTATTTTCTAACACACATTCACATGTACACATCATGTGCAGCCTGTTATAGTGACACAAAAATCTTACAACAACCCACAAAGCACAACACATAACAATTCTACACAACCTATAGATGGTAATATTACCTCCCTTCGCTACATTTCGACGTCGACAATTCCAAACCTGTTCCAACTCTAACTAAATTGTTCCAACAACATATATACATAAAATAGCCTTGAACTAGTCTCAAAACAGTACCAAATAATTCATTAAGGACATGAGGCAATAGCCTTCCATCCAACAGCCCACAAGTTCATACTAGGAACACAATTGCGACATCATATAAGGACTCACTTTTGTGGACTGTAAACGTGGTGAAGTAGCCTGGTTATATTACTATAAAACCAAACTTTGTTAAATACAAAAGTATTACTTCATAATACAACTAACCAAGTAGAAAAAAGTCTCTTAATTAATAAGAAAAGTGTACAACAATCCTTAGAATACAAGCTATCGAGAATTTCCAGCACAATTTACTAGCATGTACTTCTTGTTTTTCATGAAGAAACCATACTAAATACACAACTGTGATTACTTACCTTTGCCTTCAAGGTTCAGGTCTCCTTCAATAACCCTAAAAGAATCGTTTGGCTGCTTTAAAAAGTTAAGAAAAGTTGAAAGAAAACTTTGGAGAGCAATCTGATTTTTTTTCTTGGTCAAGTTAAAGAATGACTTATTGGAGCTTCTTTAAACCTTTTTAAAGTGGGATTTTGGACGATATACTAAGGAATTCTCACTCTTACTTGACCAAGCTGGTGGTATAGCTTCTTGCCCCTTTCACTTGGGCCTTATGGGGCTCCAAATTGGTTGGGCCTTTGCTGCCCATTTTTTTAGCTTCCTTCTTAATTAGTTTGTGCCTAAAGTATCCAAGAAATTGTGATGACTTTGGGCCCTTTTAATATCCTTATTGGGATGAAAATAAAGTAAAGTTATGATTCTAACACATGGGCTAAAGTTACACCCATAATACGGACTTCATTCATAATTGGACTTGGACAAATTCGACGTTGGGCCTCGTCTCCGTTTACTTAGCAATTTAAACTAAGCAAGTAGGTTACTTACCTGCTAGATTACTAATTCCTACAAGCACCTCAATTCTCTTACTTCATTTAAGGTCGTGATCTTCTCAATTCGACATAAAACATGTAAACACTCGACCCTCTTAAGCATTAGATACACATATCCCCCTGTAACATAAGATTCGAGCACTTTTAATATCGGGCGCTCATTTGAAAAAACCATATCATGTTTCATTTCCATAGTACTAATAGTGTAAGGTATGGGGTGTTACATCCCCCCGTAGGAATATTCGTCCTCAAATGTTAGCACAATTGGATAGCTTAACCAAGTTTAAACCTTTACTTACACAAACATTTG